>JADLZK010010460.1:0-78910 GCA_015847255.1 Hyparrhenia diplandra | reverse complement strand
AGGCACTGGTGATCTTTACTGTAGCTCCGCCCTCACAGATCTACTGTACAACTACAGTACCATGATCTCAACCGTTCGATTCTTTCCATCGTACAGATCAAGCCGTCCATTGCACCTGCGTTCTGGAAACTACTCGCATCGTCTTTATCCCTTCCTGACTAGCACGTTCTGGAACCAACGAAAGCACAACGCAACGTCCTTATCCCTTCCTACTCCACAAATTACTCCAAAATTTACATAACAACTTGAAAAACTCCCAATCTATAGAATGATCAAAATTTGATGCTCCACAATTTTCTCAAAAGAAAGATTTTCAGATTTTGAGTGGAAACATGAATTTTAAACAAATTTTGAAAAGGGGACAAAAACCCGAGAAACAAATATATGAATTTACTTTTGATTTTTCTAAATAACTTGAAAATCTTCAAATCTATGGAATGCTTAACTTTCCAAACCGAACCTTTTTCATAAAAATGAGTTTTCCCAAAATATGCATAGATTTTGAAATATGATTTTTTGAAATCAAAAGGGTACAAAACCCTAATTTTGGCATTTTCGAAATTGCTCTAAATTTTATACAGAAACTTTAAAAACTTCCAACACCACTTTTGTACATCAAGACAAGATCTTCAAACTGAATTTTGGAACTTTTGTCAAATTTTGCATAATTTGGAAACTAGAGAAAAGGGGGTAAAAAAGAGGGTTAGAAATCTAGGGTTTAAATAAATCATTTTCGAATTTGATTTTAAAATCACACTTCTTTTTTTGAAACCTAGGCAACTAATTAAATACTAAACATAACTCAAACAAATCATTCAAAGAAAAGTAAAGCATGACATACAACATGCTATAAATATTTAAACATGAAATCCATCTTATGCCTTAATGCATAATGAGAATGCATGATTATTATTTATTTAAGTGCTAATTAGCACAAGAACACCAGGGTGTTACAGCCAACTCTAGCAAAGCTATGAACTCAACGACACGTCTTCCCAGCTCAGCATCGCCTTCACCCCAAGCGGGTGGATTGGGCGACGCGTGGGCGCCGCCGCCTCGTCGAGCGGTGGGGAGATGTCATGTACCAAACGGAGGGGGGCCAAAAGGCCCGCCACAACCCCAGGGGCGGCCAGCCCGCCAGGCGGGAAGGCAGCACAAGCGCCCCCCTAGCCGCCACCGCCCGGCGCCGCCACCTGCCGCCATCACGTCGTTTGCTTCCTCATTAAGTAATAGATATTTAGAAAATAAATATTTAGGGAAAGAAATAAGATTGCTTGTAAAAAAGTATTTCAATCTATAAGGAAACCTCCTAGATATTTCTTAGCAAGCAAGTCTCTCTTGGACTATAAATACAAGAGGCATGTAATCGTTTGGATCTTAATCGAGAAAAATTAAAGGGGTAACACCCAAGCTCTCCGGCTCTCCAACTCTCGATCTCCCCTCCTCCTCGCCAGTGCGCCTTGCCATCACCGCCGCTTCGCCCATTGCCACACACATTGCCGCGCCACCTCGGGCGGCCGCGCGCGCCTCCTCTTCTTCCTCTCCTCCAACGGCCCGCCAATCATGATTGCGGCCCGGCGCGCCAATCACGATTTCCGTCATTTGCCGGCAACCCCCGTTACGCCACCCTCCGGCAATCACGATTGCCGGCCGTCCGGCAACCACGATTGCCGCCAAATTCAGCAACACCGCCGCCCGTCAAGTTAAAGCGCGGCGTGTCACCAACTGCCGGAGATCCATCCGGTTAAAATGTGGCGGGCATTTTACAATATAGACCTTCGATGAAGGGCGTATTACAACTAGTCCACCAAAATAAATACAGAGTAAGTGGCGAGACGAAGACGAACTTCGCCGGTACATAAAGCGATGTGTCGCCGGAGGCGGGGATATAACCGCGCCATCGTCGGTTGAAAGAAGAACGGCCGAGGCGTATATGAAATGCACACCGAAAGTGACCAGAAGTATGTGTAGAGATCGTTAGGTCTGCACCCATTGGAGTTGCTCTAGAGTGGACAGGATCTGCTTGCTCGAAGGAGAAGAGCGGTACTCGGAATAAATAGAAACAAAAAAGAAGAAAATAAAATAAAAAAAAAAAAAGATAAACTCCGTTCCAGGATATGGCAGCACGGCTGTCCTCGTCATTGCTAGCGTCGTCGCTTTTGAACTAGGGAAAAGAACACAGGCCGCATGCGGCACACGTAACTGAAGGCTCCACTGCGGGACCCACAGTGTGGAATCGTTTTTTTTTTTTTTTTTTTTTGAAGACCGTGTGGAATCGTTGACGACGCCCTCTCCCCTTCCCCGTCCGCTGCATCCCTCCACGAGTCCACGCGCGCAGTCTCTCTCGCCCCCCTCTCGCTCTCAGACGACTGCCGACTGGTGGGCCGCCGCATCCAGCGCCGCCGCGCTAGCACCCCATCAGGTACTCCCACCCCTTCTCTTCCCTTCCCTTCATGCCCTTGGCACCGGCGGTCGCGGCGAGGCAGGTCTGGCGGCGGGGGCCCGGGCGCGCTGAGCAGGTCCGGCGTGGGTCGCGCAGCTCCGGCGGCGGGGGCCGAGCAGGTCCGGCGGCAGGGCCGAGCAGCTCCGGTGGAGGGGCCGAGCGGGGCTGGTGGCGGGAGGTGTAGGTCGGGCGCAGGCAGAGCTCTCGCGGCCCTCGCGCGGCGGCTGCAGTGGAGTGCGCGGCCCCGGATCTCGCGCGGCGGCTGCAGTGGAGCGCGCGGCGTGGCTGGGGTGGCCCTCACGCGGCGTGGAGGTCGGGGGTCGGGCGAGCTCAGGTCGAGGTCAGAAAAAAATGCTTGATTGTAACCGCACCCGCCACGTTGAATATAGCTCTGCGCCTCCGCCCCTCAGAATCGAGCATGACTATCCTGTATGATGGCCTTACCCTTTTTATTTGTGCGTGCTTGGACTAATGGCTTGTTGCTATGCATGTGCATGAAGCTCTCGGGTTGTTTGCTTTTTCATATTGGACTTAGGTTTATTCCCATTCCTATCTTCTTTTATTTTGTATATAAAATGCATATATTAATGGTGTGTATAGTCCATGCCATCAGTAGTGTTCTTCCTGGCTTCTTTAGCCTGCATGAGCTTTGAATAACATTGAATATTGGAAAGCATGATGGGAGAAGCATTGGAAAACAACGAATTTGATAAGTTAAACTACATGTGAGTTGCATTGTTCAATGCTCCTTAGTTAATTCATCATCTGCAATATATTTAACTTTGTACGGAATATATAAATAATGCTTCCTGTAGGCATGGTGCATTGATGGATGCTATGGAAAGGCACAATATTATCTTATCGATGTCGTCCACGGTGTGTTTCCACTCGATCTCATGTGTTTTGTGAGCTTTGTGGCTAATTGAACTCACCAATTAGAATCCGGGTGAAAATTGGGTGGCGTCCTCAATTTGCTCCTGTATGGATTATTAGTTATTACACGACACGCTCTCTAGATTTCTTGCGAGAATTTGAATGTGAACACTTTGTCCTTTGTTCCAAAGGCTCTCATGTGATTCCTTTTTGGAGGAACAAAAACCTCCAAAATTCATGTAAAAAAAAAAAAAAAAAACTATCGTTCCAATATATCCACAAATGCGTGTTTCATTTTGTCCATATACGTAAATACCAAAATAGACCCCACTCATCTCGATGCTGGCGGCGGCGCTCCGCCAATAGGCGGTGCGAAGGTGGAGCCGCATGCGAGTGTGTTTCCGCCAGCGTGGAGTCCACTCCCTCCACGTTTCGGCGTCCTCCTCGCCTTCCCGGAATCTCCTCCGGCTACTGCCCCTCCCCACCTTGCTTTCGCTCCGTGGACTTCCCCACGAGCACTGCTACTAGTATCACCAGTATCCATTCAGGTCTCCACCAAGCGCAGACACCGCAGCAGCAGCACGAACTGGCTATCTCCGCCTTGTCCAGCCTCCTCCGATGATCGCCCGGACGGGTGGGGGCAGGAATCGGCGAGCCCTGCCTACCTCCTTCCATTGGTAAGCGTCACGCCACGCCCACGCCCTCCCCTCCCTACCTCCTCGCCGCTGCTCCCAGATGTGTGTGCCATCTGCTCGACGAAACGCCGCTCCGCCTAGGGTCATGCTTGTTTGCTGCTTCTCGCTCGATTTCGCTCGCTTCCTAACTCTCGATTTTGGCGTACCAGTCTCGCCAAGCGGTTTGGGGCTTTTCTGCAGAGCTAGACCGCATATGTAGATCGCTTGCTCCTCTGTAGTTTGACTTCGGGAGTCACCATTTCTGTTTAGTTTGTTTGCCTCTGTGTGTGACAGGTGCAGATTCTCGATGGAGATGGATGAGGTTCTGCAAGCCGTGGATGCCAAGGACTGGGTTTACAAGGGGAAGGCGCCCGAATCTCATCCTCAGCTACACCGGCTCCTCCCCTTCCATGGTATGCGCTGAGTAGCTTCTTATTTCTTAGTGTGACCGCATCGACCACTTGGCTTGCTGTGAGTTTAGGGCCTCTATGTGTGATTCACGAAGGGGCCATTCCAGCCGCAGATCCAGTACCCTGTCTTACTGTCTAGCAAGTGATGAAACATGGATCAAGGCAAACACGTGATAGCTTGAAAATTAAGCATATGTTGCTTTTCCATGATTGTGCATTTTGTGACAATGCATGTGTTTTTCCTGAATACTATGATGGATATGTTTGGAGGAAGCATTGTTTCACTGTGATGATATTGGCGTTACTACTTTCACCTGTTTTCAGCTTGGCAAGGTACTGCGGGTCAAGAAGGTTCTAAAAGACAAGTCGCAGCCGGCACCAAGTTGTATGGTCTTCTCAAGTCATGAGCAACTCCTTTGGGGCCATATCCCAGAGTTGGTTGAGTCTGTCAAACAAGATTGCTTGGCTCAAGCCTATGCAGTGCATGTTATGAGCCAACATCTGGGTGCCAATCATGTCTATGGTGGGGTATGGTTCTGATTCATAGACAATTGGGGTATTGTTCAACTTGTAGTAGAAATTGGAGATTTGTGATAATTTCCTTATAATCACCATCACCCTACTGAAATTGAAATAACATGCCATCAATGTGCATACTATTGAATTTTGACATGAATATGCTTTATTTCATCGTTTGTTGCTAATTCCAGTAGGCGCTACTCTTTGGATCTGCATGACTAGACAAAGAAATCATGTTATCTTTCCATGATGCAGGTTCGTGTAATGCGTGTTTCTAGGGATTTTCTGGAGCTTGTTGAAAAGAATGTTCTTAGCAGCCGTCCTGCTTGGAGAGTAAATGCAAGCTCAATTGATAACACTGCTGATGCCGCTCTTCTAATACCAGACCACTCGTTATTTTCTGGTACACACTTGCATATATTGATACAATCTCCATCCCTCCTCTTACCATAATCTGAATCTTGTTAATTAAGGTTAAAAAAATATGATTGATTAAGTAAGGTCCAGAGCTCTATTCATTTCTTATGCACTGATATTTTGATGGAACATTTGCAGCAAGGCTGTTGCCTAACTTGTTTATATTTGCATTAGACGAACAGTCGGCTTCTTTGTCTATAAAGATCTTCCAGTTTGCAGTTCTTATAGGTTTAAATTTGCAACTGTCACTTACAACAGCCCACTGGCTTGTTTTCTCATTGATTCTTAATTTAAGTTCTTGGTTAAATCGCTAGAACATGGTTGGTGTCTTTAAATGCAGCTGAACCTGAAGCCGTAACCTGAAATCATTGTAGTCTGATAGTTTCTGCTTAGTCCTTTAGATATTTCCAGAACTCTATATTAGATTGAATTTATGTTTGCTTACTAAATCTATCTTAATCTCAGGTAAACCTAAGGGTAGCAGCTGCATAGCTGTGGAGATAAAGGTACTTTGCAAGCTTCCTCTTTTATTCTTATTTTTCATTTCTGATGTATCTCTACCTTCTGTCTTGTGCCCTATTTTTGTGTTTCTTTTATACTTGGTTTCTATGGGTTTCATCTCTAGCCTACCCCAATTAGCTTGGGACAAAATGCTATGTTGTTGTTGCTGTTTCATTTCTGATGTATATTTCACCTTCGCCATTTGACTTCTTTTCGGATTGCTTTACCTTGCAGGCCAAATGTGGGTTTCTACCATCATCAGAATATATATCAGAAGATAATTCTATCAAGAAACAAGTAACAAGATATAAGATGCATCAGCACCTCAAATTTCATCAGGGTGAGGTACGTAGATTGGAATGCTTGATCCAACTATCCAAGATAGAATTCCACTCTCTTTTGCGCTCTAAAAAAACCATCGATGATCCAACTTTTTCACAATACCTTAAGGCTTGCTATTTATGGCACTCTTGTAATACTATACCGTCTCTTGCTTTTTGACACACATCAGGTTTATTCCCAATACATTCTTGCACACATTTCAGATATCGAAGACTAGTGAATACAATCCCCTTGATCTATTTTCTGAGTCAAAAGAAAGAATATGCATGGCCATCAAGTCATTTTTCTCAACTCCTCAGAACAACTTCAGGATTTTTGTCAATGGATCTTTAGCTTTTGGTGGCATGGGAGGTGGTTCAGATAGTGTTCATCCTGCTGACATTGTTAAGTGTCTTGAAGATCTCAGCAAGGTTAGTGGCCTAGAACTCCCTGACTTCACTGAGCTCCTGTCAGAGACAATTTTCAAATCTGGGGTATTAGGCAAACTGTTGACCACTCAAAAGCTGGATGATCATGACATTGAAGGGGCAATTCATCTGTACTACAACATAATTTCTCAGCCTTGTTTAGTCTGCAAAAACCTAACCGATGTAGAGCTATTGCGGAAGTACACTCTCTTGCATTCTCTTCCGTTGGACAAGAGCCTGAAGATTGTTAGGGACTTCCTCATTTCTGCTACCGCAAAGGACTGTAGCCTGATGATCAGCTTTCGGCCAAGAGAGAATGGAAGTACAGATTCTGAGTATGATTCAGTGTTTCTTGAATCAGTGAAGCGAACCTATGAGTACAAGGTATACTACTGTGAAATCTTGTGTCGTTGTAACTTTATCTTCTAGTTCACAACTTTGTTTGCTTGTGAATTTATTTCTTTGCTTATTTTTTTTCCAGAATAAATGATTTTAAACTGCACATTCCTTTTGCAGGCATATTTCGTTGATCTGGATGTGAAACCTCTGGTTAAGATGGAACATTATTATAAACTGGATCAGAAGATAGTCAATTTCTACACTAGTAATGGGGAGGTCTTGCCATCTCCAAAGAGCAGTAATACCAAAAGCACTTCACCGATTCAGCTCCAACAATGAGGAGCCTCTCTTCATATATACGTTTGGAGAAGGGTGCATCAGGGAGTGTTGGTTGTTGTTTCCTGCTGCTGTTGTTGTAACTTGATGAGTATAGTCCCAAGGTTGGGAGGCTCGATCATTACGCCTGGGAAGGGTACAGGGAGCTGTGTTGTTCGTCGACGCTGTTGTTTTTTTTGAAGTGTCGTCGACGCTGTTGTAACTCTACTTGTGCATACACCGTGGCTTGTCACAGCTATTTCTGAAGATGTCCATTGTTAGTTGAGACAACTGAACTGCTTACCGTGGCAACCACTCGTTATTGTAATACCAAGTTAAAAATGAGGGCTGAAGTTTCCCACACAGGCTACCATATGTGAGAAGTCTCATGCTTTGAGCAAAGCGAACCTAACTTGTTTGAATCAGTTGTAATGACTTTTGTCTTACCGAAAACACTGGCTACCTTTTTTGTAATAATTGGTCTGATTCTACCTTTTTTTTTTTTGAAATATATCCATTATAGAAAAAAAAGTGGCTTCCAAGACTCCACGTTTTCTGTGGAAGGATTGGCTTCCTTCGCAAGATCTGTTGTCCTTCGACTATGTTCCACATCTCTGGACACTAATCCTGAGTAATGGAGCCATGATTTGGCACAAAAAAGTTTCAAGCTAAGTGAGTTCCTTGGCAATGTGGTTATAGGTGAATTGGATTTGGATTTCCAATGCGAACGGGTACGGAATGATAAAAACTGCACTTGTTTTCTGTTCTTTATTTTTTTTTTTTAAAAAAGTCAGATGTATACGGAGTACTTTGTTACTTTTGTTCAAAAAACTTTGTTGCTTTTGTTGGTGATTTTCACTTTTATGTGTGGCATCTGGTTTAGATTTGGATTCAGCCTGAAAGTTCAAAACGATTAGCACCTGCGTTGCGAAATCTTCAGATGGTTAGCTTCTACTCCATTCATGAAGAGTGTGACCTGACTTGGACATCCCTCTTAAAGGAACTAGAGATACAGGTATGTGTACCTTATTACCTTTCAACGGATCTTCTTCTTTTTATTAGTACATATATACACTATTTATTTATTGACGCAAAGTAAGGGTATATGAATTCCTCTCCCTATATATATTATATGAATTTCTCTCAAGTCTCCACTATTTCTAGCTTATGTGAACTTCATCTCCATTTTTTTTTTTTTTTTTTTTTTTTTCGAAGCCGTTGTGGACGACATTTGCGATTAAGGAAAATCAGAGTTTTGTTACAATCCACTTTGTTCTTTAGCGAGATCTTGTCGGTTCCGGTGTGGCGGCACACGAACACAAATCACCCGGCTAAACGGCGCAGCAAGGAAGGTTGTACTTAGGCAATAACTATTGTGCGACTCGGAAGCGAGCTATCTACTGGACCGCGGTTAGCAGCGGAGCAAGGACCATGCCTGTCCCACAATTGAAAATGATGAGTACAGGGAGTGCGACGTCATGGCCCAGGAAATCTACCAGAAAGCAAATGCTTCATTAAAATGGGAGGCATGTAGTGGCTTCAAGCACTATAATCTGAAAAGTCTTACCGTGGAAGGCTTTCAAGTTGAAGAAAAGTTCATGGCGTATGTAAGGCACATCATGGAGACGGCGGTGAATTTAGAACTTGTATCACTGCTTGATAGTGGTACGTGACTCCTTATTGTGGGTTTCATCGTCCACGGACTGCTCCGAGGAGGTAAACCAAGTTACGAAATATCGGACTGGGGATCCTCACCAATTGCAATTAAGATTGACATCTAAATGTATTTAGCTAAAATGGACACGAATCTTATTCGAATGAGTGTAGGATTTTTATAGTATTTGATTGTGTCTATTTAAAAATATACGACTTATATCAATACTTGTTTGAATTGGAATCAAACATGAGAATTAGGCGTACTCGAGAGGGCACTCAACAAAAAAGGTTCCCTTCCACATGACTCCCGAGAGCTCCCAACAGGCGACTGGCGCCATACCAGTAGCACCCCCCCCCCCCGCCCGCCTCCGCTTTGGCTGCCATCACCGCCCTCTAGCGGCGATGGCCCGTGGCGGGCGAAAAAAAACGGTTGCCGCGTCGCACCCTGTCTCCCTCCCCTCTCTCCTCCATCCACTTCCTCTTATCCCTCAACCGGCCGGATCCAAGTGCTTGAGAGGTTGGCCGCGCGGTCGGATCAACCCGTGGCCGTTCCTCGGCCGCTAGGGGCGGCTGATGGTCGATGATCGTGGATGGACATGTCGCCGCGGCGACACGCTCATCGGAACACCGCGGGCGTTGGGTGCGTCGACCACCGGCGACCACAAGGGCGTTGGGTCACTTAGGCCCAAAAGTCCCGCGTTGTCGTCGGCGCTAGCACGCCCGGTTCACGGCCACCGCCGCCTACCACCGCCATCCGCGGCATGCGGACCACGTGGTTGCTAACCACCCAACTTCGCCACCACACCGTCATGGGCGTCTAGTCGGACATGGGCGATGGAGTGAAGCCCGAGCACGAGGGGAGGAATGCGGCGCCTTCTTCCACTAAGGTTGTGTTGCGCTCCTTCCCTACCTTGGCGTGCAGGGGATGCTTGTGAGTGCTCGTTGGCAAACGGGGCACTAATGGGTTCTCATCGGCGGCTAATGTTGACAACTGATATTGCATAATATTAATAGTCAACTAAACATGAAACAAGGGCATAAAATAAATATCAACATAGGTTAGGGGCTGTCTTGTGAGAATTCCACGAGTTTTGGTGATTTATATATTTTCGGTATTAAACAGGGAAAAGGACAGAGTTTGCAAGCCATACGATGCAAAGACTTATCCGTAAAAAGCAACTCAACTTGGCTACCAAGAAAGAACAATCTAGAAGACCCCGTAAGACAGGCCCCCGAAGGTGGGACCCACGGCATAGGGTCGTGGCGGCCGCTGGGGGCCCCACCTCGACCTCGCCTTCTTATGTCGGGTTCACCACCGCCATTGAGGAGCAATCCAAGCTATTCATCAAGGTCGGTTTGATCCGAGGGCCCGCGGTGCATCCTCCGGGGCTATATAACAAGATCCCTTGGCCCCGGGTGAAACCCTAATTCATTATCATTCAAGATCAAATCATACTTCGCCCTCCTCTGAAGAGTATCGTTGGCACTCTATGAGGAATCAAACATTTCCAAATTTAATAAATAAATATTTATGAGATATTATCAATATTTATAGTATATAATCAACCTTATTTGAAACGACTAATTACTACCTAGCTAAACTCGGTGCATCAAACAAGAGAGATACTCCATCCGTCCCATAAAAATAGTCGCCGTGTTTCGTACATCAAGTTTGGTTTGACTTGATTTATACACAATACGCATAATATTTATATTTATAAATAAATTTATTAAAAAAAAACTGGACTTAAAGATCTTTCGGATGATACTAATTAGTTAGCATTAATATTTATATATTTTAATATATAATTTCCGGCGCTTATTTCTCGAGAAGTGAGAATGACTCTTTTTATCTTTTTTAGCTATATAAGCATTCAACTAGTTGTTAGCCAACTAGGTAGCCAACCATAACTAGTTGATAAACAAAGAAATATAATAATAAGCGAGCTATAAAAAGAAAGTGCCAACTCAAAATTTATGCGAAAACACACAATTCCCCACAAGAAATCTCAGAGTTGTTTCTTTGTTGGACAGATATCACGGGCTAAGCCTCGATCGCCCTTCAAAGATAAGAACTACTGCATCTGATAATCTGATTACAAGATAAAAATACTGGGGTGATTTTGCAAATAAGCCACAGCCATTCCAAGAGCGTTTTTGTGCTCACCGATATGATCCTCTTGGGGAATGCTAGCTGGCATCAACAGCACGTCCTGTAGTGTAGGGAGCAGTGAGGTCCGAGTATAGATGTACAACGGGCGTGCCGGCCCCGCGCCCGACGGGGGCCAAGACGCACCATGCACGACCCACGCCGGGCCACGGGCCGACCGTGCCGAGCCACCACCGTGTTATCGGCGGGCGAGGGTGCGCCCACGGACCGCCGGGCGGCCGGAAGCCCGGCCGGGCCGCGGCGCGCACGGCACGCCGCTGGCGCCGCCCCGCCACATGCCAATTAAAGATCACTATGAATGGTACCACCTATTGGCTTTATTGGCGCTTGTCGCACGCCCGCTAATTTTGTGGGCGCCGGCGCCCGCCTGAACCTGCCGCCCTCCAGCCAATTCATCTCGCGCGTTGCGGTAGCCAATGGAGATCGCTATCTGCAAACGCCGCCAGGCTAGCGGCGGCGCGCAAATACATATTAGCCCTCCTTCTTCTTTGTAATTATGATGGCGAATTTAGGGAACGAGGGTATGGCGGGCTCTGCGCAATTTTGAGAACGAGAAGATAGGGTTAGAGCGGTTCAGTGGAAAGGTCCTAATGGGATGGGGATTTTTTTCTTTTTTTAGTGGAAATTATCATCGGGCCACGGGCGGACGGTCACCGTGCCTCGGGCCGAGGCGACGCCCATGGCTCGGTCCGCATCGGGGCGGGCGCCCGGCCGCACATGTCGGGCGGACCGTTGAGCAAGACCGGCCAAAAATACTAGGGCCAAATGTACATCTTTAGGTCCGAGTCATGCAAGTGACACCCAGTATATATACGCACGCGGCCAATTAACAAAAGCTTAGGTACGTAATGAGATTCCTGGCTCTTGCATGCTCCAAGAGCTACTGCATTGACTCCAACAGAGATACCCCCTACTACTCACAAACGCCAACGGGGAGATTTGGATGCCTACAATAATAAATTCACGGACACATTGAATAAGGTACAACAACTCTCACCTCAGCAGCAGGTTATGCTCTACATTGTAGGACTAGCACCATTACTTCAGATAGAGGTCCAACTGCACCATCCACCGATCCGAGACTGCTATGACACTAGCCAGACGCTTCTATTTATCGACGCGTCGACAACACTCAAAGGTACATAACCGCCGCAGTAAAGAGGTTCGGATATCAGTTCATGGATTAACAGAATTACTACATGCCCCACCATGCAATTAAAGATCACTATGAATGGTACCAATTTATTTGCTTTATTGGATTTTGGTTCAACACATAATTTTGTGGACTCTGATCTAGCAACCCGACTGAACCTACCAAGCTCTCCAGCCAATTCATCTCTACGAGTTGCAGTAGCCAATGGAGATTATATCTCAAACGTGGGCAGGTATGAAAATATAGAGTTCGCTATTGATAATGAAAATTTCAAGGCAAATTTTTACAAAGCATTAAGTTGGGTGGCTATGATGTTGTCCTCGGTGTTGATTGGCTGAGCTCTTTGGGAAATATTGTCTGGAATTTTAATAGACCGATCATGAAGTTCTCGCGTCTCGGAAAACCGATCATCCGGCACAGTCTATCCAAAAAGCGGATTTTTCACCAGGTATTCATATCCTCTCTGCGGACACCCCAATGGAGCCCCTATTGCACAAATTTTAGGAATTATTCGAGAGAACCCTCGGGTCTCCCACCTAAACGACGCTATTTACCATGCATTCATCCATCCTAGAAGGATCCCACTCAACCGACAGGTTGTTCGGCCATACCGTTACCCTCGATTCAAAAAAATGAGCTAGAACGTCAATGCAATGCAATGCTCTCACAAGGTATTATTCGTTCTACAGCTCTTCACCATTCTCTTCTCCTGTCCCCTACTGGTTAAGAAGCGTGGACAAAACATGACAATTCTATGTTGACTACAGAGCACTCAATGACAACACTCTTAAAGATAAGTTTCCAATACCCGTCATTGCTGAATTATTGGATGAACTGCAAGGAGCAAAATTCTTCAAAGAAACTTGATCTTCGCCGGGCTATCATTAGGTATGCATGCATCCGCCAGATATCGAGAAAACAAATTTTCGAATACATCATGGACACTTCGAATTTTTGGTTTATACAACGCACCATCTACCTTTCAAGCTTTGATGAATGACATTTTGGGACCATATCTCCGCAAATTTGTTCTCGGTTTTCTTCGATGACATCTTGATCTTCATGAAGAGCCGGTCTCAACACTTATCCCATGTGGAAGAGGTATTCAAGGTATTATCATCACACAATATCTTCTTAAAAAGGTCAAAATGCCTATTTGGACAATCACAACTTGGATATCCGGGACACATTATTTCGGATGCCGGAGTAGTTGTGGATCCGGCAAAAAGATAGAATCACCACAACATGGCCACGACCGTCAACTCTCGTGGAACTCGAGAGGATTCTTGGGACTAGCAGATACTACGTAAAATTCATAATGAATTATGGCACCATTGCCCGACCTCTCACGGACCTTCTTAAAAAGGATTCTTTCATTTGGACACCGTTAGCAACATCACCTTTGAACATCTCAAGAGAACATTTTCTTCAAAGACCAGTCCTCCAACTTCCTGACTTCAACAAACCGCTTGTGGTGGAATGTGATGCTTCCGAACAGTATGCCTACTTCAAAGCCAGGGATGCCCGACCGTGATGTAACCTCCTAATTACGGGCCCACCTCGCACTGCCTTTGTCCCAAAGACCTCGACAACCGTCTTGGATGCACCCAATAACTTAAGAAGCTCGTCGGGTGTCATCGAAACCCCGATTACACCACTCATACCAGATCAACAAAGGAGAAGCTACAACATTACAACATTTGTTACAAAAATACGGTCGAGTGCGGAAGAATAATAACATTAATTTTACAATTGTGAGTAAGTTACATTTGAGTAAACTTAACTTAATTTACTTTAAGCTCAAGAGAACTATAAGGGATAACCCGGATCATGTCGAGCCCACCGACACAACCTTGGTTAGCGGCAGAAGAGTCAACACTGCAACAAGGGTTAACAAACCCCGAAAGTACAAATGTACTCCGCAAGACTTACCCGACAAAAAGAAAAGACTCCAAGGATATGCCGGGCTTAAGGGAAGTAAAGCTAGAAAAGGGAAGTTTGCGTAAAAGCTTACTACAAGTGGATCCTTACTTTCAATATCTTTAGCATAAATTTTATTGGAGCATAAATAAAGCTAGATTTGCACCTGTTCTATCTCAAACACTTTTTTAAGCAACACATCTCAACTTATCTCTCGCATCTCTTTTTTTCTTTCATAACCATGAGTAACCTTGTTTCTTCAATTACTACGATGAATGGGCGTAAGAACGGGTCTCCATAACCGAGAAGCAACGGCGATCCGCGAATCGATTAATACCCAAATTGGGATCTCTAACCACACGACATATGTAGCACTTAAGCTTGCATATATCAACCTTCTTTCAGATTTGTCCAAAACGGAACGAGGCCTGCGCCACCCGAGAGCACAAGATACTCCACCTCCCTACCCCGTCCCCAATGACGGTTTGACCAAAGGGGGTGGGTACACGCTACTCCCGCCATCTCTCCACTCCCGGTCGCGTGGTTGCCATTCCCGATTTGGCTCCACCGAGATCCGGCTTACCGGAGTATGTGGCTAGTTAGGGTCGACCGACTGGGGTGACAACCAGGCAACCGTGCCTTTGCCGTAAGGCCTCGTAGCGTACTTTATGCTCAAAAAGTCCCGAACTTAACAATCCAAACAACGGACCGGTCCTTATACGACCAACACGGGACAAGCACGCCTAGGTATCCCGCCGGCTTTCAACCTACGCCCCGTCCGATCTCAAATTCAATACTACCATATTTATTCTCATGAACCACCATCGTGGTGTTCTCTTTTTTCCATAGCCGGAGGAACAAAGATAAAAACCTATATCTCGCGAACAATGAAGCCATCATTCGACTTCTACCGACATCTAAGCATTACTAAGCATTTAGAAAAAACGACCTACTCATACTAGTGAGATAACATTGGATTAACTAAAATTCAAGGTAGTCATGCAAAGAACGGTATCAACCAACGCCTACTAACTTAATGCACATTGCACTAGACTTAAGGTGAATAAACATTTATGAAACAGAGAAGGGTTTATGCTCCGGGGCTTGCCTCGTATTGCGGGGAAAAGTTAGATTCCAAAGCCGGATCACCAAAGTTAATCTTGACACCATCACCTCCTGGTGGATACACCTTCTCCCAAAGCTCGATCTTCGCAAAACCACATCACTCTCGCTCACTACACGTAAATTAATAACGTATGCTCAACATAAAGGAATGGTAAACATGATGCTTGATGATGCATGAAATAATAAACACTTGAGTACAACTTTCCTTCACGATAAAGTTGCAACCCAACAAAACCAACTTGTTGGACTACTCTACAAGATATCATCACCATTGCCTAAGGAGTTCTCAAGGACCATTTGATTATGGTATGATCCAAGATTCACAAAGCAATCCCAAATCACACATCAAACCTAAGTCATTAAACTCTAAACACCGACCTTCCTAATAAATAAAATAAAGCGTAATATAGAAAATAATTTAAACATTTCAAAATGACTCCAAACTTTTTATACAAGTAGGTCACATCATAAAACAGTACCAAATAAATTTTCATGATTTTTGAATAAATATTTTATTTTCTAAAAATCATAGAACATGCATTTTTCAATTAAAGATTGTATTTTTAAATCATGCAAGAACTACTCAAAATCAAAGTTTCAAATTTTTCATGGGTAGATATACTCATAAGAAGGCTCTACAAAAATTTTTAGAATTTTTGAAGCACTACATGAATTTATATGAAATTCACAAAATCGCACTATTCAAACATAACAAAAATTGACAAAACAATTTAAAAAAAATCATGCCATTGGGCCGAATCCGCACAGTGCTGGGCCGGCCAACTTCTCTCCCGCCTTCCCTCTCTCTCAAGGCCATTGCGCGGCGGGGCCCGGGATCGGCAGACAATCTTTGCCAGCTGGCGATCACAGCCACCCGCCGGCGGCCGGCGTTCCCTCGGCCCGGCGAGGTCCCCGGGCGGCGGCACTTCTTCCCCTCGACTCCCCTCATCCCCCCACCTCCCGACCTCCTTTTCTCCTTTCCTTGAGCACGACGGCTCCATGGCCGGCGGCCATGGCGGCCGCCGCGACGGCGACGCGACTCACCGGAGGAGCCTCCTCCGTGAAACGAGCAAGGCAACCTAAGCAAAGAAACCTAGGCGAGCCAAACCCCTCACTAAAACGCACCAAACCGGTCCCCAACCGTGCGGCCTCGTAGCGGCGGTCGGCATGGCGGAGCTCGTCGGCAAGACGGCCAACGTTCCTCCCGACGATGCGACGCTGCAAATCGGGAAATTGTATTTACACATGCATGTGCATGTGCGGACTCACCGACTCACGGTGCTCGCGATGGTTGCGACGGGGACGAGGCGGAGATGGATCGACGACGGTGACAAATGGCGGTGGCGGGCGCCGACCGGCGGCGGCGATGAGCGTCCTCAAGGATCTCATGCACAAAGCCTTTAAAACGACGAGCCACCAGCATCGGGACCACGAGGCGGAGCTAGAACGTAAGAAAACGACACAAAAGATCACCGGAGCGGATCGAAAGCACCGCGGGCGAGATCTCGGGCGGGCGCCCACGGCCGCGGAGGAGACGGCGGTGCACGGCTACCCGGCAGCGAGGGCATGCACACCCGGCTCAAAAGATGCGCAAGCTCGTTGCGATGATGTTTGCGCGCTCAATTTGGGCGATTAGCACGCTGTGGCGGGCGGTGCGGGCTGGTGGGCGGAGGTGACCGGGCGGCAAAAAAGAAAAGAACGAGCTCACGCCGGCCGGCCGTGGGTCTCTTATAAGGCGATTGGGGCTTCGACGAGGACACGCAGGGACTTCATCTCAACACGTAGAAGCGGGACGTAGCTTCGCGGACGCCGCGAACACGCGAGATGGCCACGGCGACGCCGGCAAATGCGGCCGCATGGGCAGCCATGCCGCCATCAGAAGCACCCAAACCCTAACTTTTGAATTTTGCAAATTACTTCCAAAATTTGAACTGAACTCAAAAATCTCCAAGAAGCAACTTTGCTTAAAATTTCAAGATCTACAATTTTCACAATTGAAAGATTTTCAAATTCTGCCTCTAAATATGACTTTTTGAAATAGGGTCGAAGGGATAATTTTGAATTCAAAATTACTTTAAAATTTATTCAAAAAACTTCAAAAAACTTTGTACACCTCTTTTTTGTACATCAAAACAAGATCTACAACTTGGCTTTTGGAAATTTTTGCAAATTTTGCTTAGATTTTAAAATAAACAAAAAGGGGTAAAGAAAGGTTAGGGTTTAGGGTTTCCGACAAAAAAAGGGAAACTCCCTGATTTTGATTCTTTTCGCGTCTCTTCGACCGACAACGTGATCAAGCATAAAAGAAGCTTATTTTTGTCCAAACCATGGCTTAATCCGGTAAGTAACACCGGGGTGTTACATCGACAAATATAAGAAATTGCCCGCTTATGAACACGAACTCATAGGATTGATCACGGCGGTAAAAAACATTGGAGACCGTATCTATGGGGCCGTCCCCATTCTTATAAGGTCGATCATTACGCTTTGAAATACATTCTAGATCGCTTTTATCCACTATTCCTCAACATCAATGGGTTAGCAAATTATTGGGTTATGATTTTGCGGTGGAATACAAACCCGGTAAAGCTAATGTGGTGGCCGATGCACTATCTCGACAAAATACTGAGGAATCTTCTCTTATGGCTATCTCGTAAATTCAGTTTGGATTATTTGATCAATTACGTGAGGAAATTGCATTCGCTGACGGAAGCAATCAACCCGATTGATTCCATCATTAATGATAAAGATCCACTTTGAGAAGTACACAATGGATTGATTACGTTCAACAAAAAGGTATGGATTTCACAATCATCCAAACACCTCCAAACCATTCTACATGCCATCCATGATTCAAATCTCACGAGGGGATAGAAAAGACACCACACAGTTTCCGCCGGACCTTCTTTGTTAAACATGATCGCCGAATTATTAAAGAGTTTGTCAACGAATGTTTGGTCCGCCAACGCAACAAAACAGTAACATCTACATCCAAAGAGGACTTCTTCAACCATTACCTATTCCGCAACGATTTGGGAGGACATCTCTATTGACTTCATTGAGGCACTTCCAAAGGTGGGAACAAAGTCCGCCGTTCTAACAAATGGTTGACCGTCTATCAAAGTATGCCCACTTTATACCCCTTTCACACCCATACACAAAGAACTTCAAAGGGCCCAAAGCTTCTTCTCAGAATTTGTGCAACTCCATGGTATACCTAGATCGATTGTGAGTGACAGGGATGTGGTTTTCACAAGTCAGTTCTGGCAGGAACTCTTTAGACTATCAAATATCATTCTTCAACCAACATCGGCTTATCATCCTCAAGCAGATGGCCAAGCAGAGGTAGTCATCAAAATTATTACGATGTACTTACGTTGTCTTACCGGTGACAAACCCAAAGATTGGGTTAGATGGCTACCATATGCAGAATATTGCTACAACACTTCATATCATCATTCTACCGGAACAACACCATTCAATTTGGTGTATGGTCGTGACCCCCCTACCATCAAAGGCTACAACTCAGGTGAGACAACACTTCCATCTGTTGATGCTATATTATCTCAACGCAACGCCTTCCTCGATCAAACCAAGGTTAGACTGCAGCTGGCACAAGATTACTACCGCAAACACTTTGATGCGAAGCATACAGATAGACAATTTCAAGTTGGTGATTATGTCTGGCTCAAATTATTATCTCGCTCTGGCAGCAACCATAACACCACCGTACAAAGGCAAGCTTTCTCCCAAATATTTTGAACCATTCAAAGATCACTAAGGTTATCACCCCAGCTACATATGAGTTGAACCTTCCTACTGAACCCGCATACATAATGCCTTTCATGTCAAGATGCTCAAACCACATCGAGGGAAATACCTTCGAAATACGAGAACTACCCCACATTCATGATGGTATACCAATTCCCGAACCGAAATTATGCTTAAAACCGAGAGTGCGACGGGGTCATCTTCAAGTGCTCATCAAGTGGAAGAACAGATCAGCAGCCGACGCCTCATGGGAAGATGCGGAGTTATTCAATCAAATTTATCCGGATTTCCAAATGAAAGTACGAAGTTGAATCTTCAAAGGGGGAGAGATGTCACACTCAAATAACGATTCGTCCGCAATAAGCGTAGTGGCTGAATATTTAATTATTAAATAGCTTTTATTGGTATTTTTATTAGTTAAATTAATGCGAGCTTGAAAGACTAATGGGCCCGCGCCCGTTAGCAATTGTAAACCCCTCATATAAATATGAGGGCAACTATTTTGAGAAAATTAATCAAGAACAATTTAGGGTTAATCCCTACAGCTCCCTCGCTCTCAAGCTACCGCCGCCCCTACCCGCCGCCGCCGCCACCGCGCCATCACCGCCCGCCCGGCGCAGCCTGCGCCGCCCTCGTGCCGTCGTCCGAAAGCACGATCTACGCCATGTCACGCCCTTCGTCTTCTCCCTCGCGTTGGCCGGAAACGATCTGTGACAGATTGTTTTGAGAAATTGCTACTTTCCCCACTTTACTAGAGCTATATCTAATTTTTGGAAGCTCAGAAAGATCCTTTTCATAGGTTATAAATATTTTATTTGGAATCGTTGTATGCCAATCCATCTCTAGAATTTTTTTCTCAAAACTTTTAGAATCTTAGAGACACTTCCTATGGTTTAAAACACTTATCAAGTATTTATTGGATTTTAAGAGTTAATTTTACGATAAATCTATGGCTCACTCAAGTGTTTCTCTGCGTCTCTGCACACCTGATTTTTGGAGCCGTCGGGTGGTGTTGTCAACGGTCCTTGTTCATCTTCTCCGGTGAGGATAGCGGCAGATGGCCTTAGGGCCCTAACAAATGCAGAGGGGGCGTCGCCAACAAGCATGGCCATGGCGGAGCTCCAAAGAGATGGGGAGGTGAAGAATGCAGCCACTCTGGCAAAAGCCCTACAGCGTCCACGGCGCGCGACGGCGGCGAGGGTGAAGAACCGAGGTGGAAGATGAACAGTAAATCAGGTGTCGCAACACCCGAAAGTGTGGGGTAGACAAACCCTAATTTTAATGGATATTTTAGAGGCTTTGAGACATTTTATATGATTTTAATGGACAACAACCCCTTCAAAACCAATTCAAACCAACACAGAAAGTAATCTGAACGATTTTAAGAGAGTTCAAAGGATATGGTGTCCGGTTTTAGAGTTTGAGCAAAAAAATCAAACTACAGCGATAGTTTTAAATGGTTAAATGAAATTTCCCCTTATTATTCTGGCAATTATTGTGCCCACTCGTGGCCGTAAGAAATATGTTTTTTATAAAAAGTTATCAACCCTCTAAGGACTTAACGAGATAGTATAACAGTTAACGGCACGGGAGGTTTCCTGTCCCTCTACTTTTCCCCCATTCCATGCAAACAAAAATTGATGCAAGAAATCAGTGTGCTTTCTGATTCCATTTTACCTCCATTGCTACTGTACCAAACAGATGTCTTTATGTCCCTGTGATTTTGAATTCCAATAGGTTGTGGAAGCTGACCTATATAGATTATACAATGAACAAAAAATAACTACACAAGTCAGACCTTTTGGGGTTCGAATTCTACAAAAGCAGCATACAGGTGGAACCATGTCCAACCGGAACCAGATAAAGTTTCTAACACTTGCATTGCATATATAATATAGTAGTAGATGAGGTCAAATGACTTATGTTCCCCAAATGATATAAAATGGGCCATACACCCCATGCACGCCCAGACGTGTTCACATACACATCCACTCCATATGCTAGAGTAGTAGAGATAGACATTTCACAGACTTCATGGCCTCATGGAACACTGCAAAGAGAAATGGACTACGGAGATAACCTGTCGATTTTGTTAAGTTTGATATTGGCATGTGGTAAGCTCCTTCCAAGACTCCACACTAGCTCAATTAGTTGGTGATCGTGGTCATGATCATAGATGACTTCTATCAACTTCAGCTTTTGACAATGGAGAATCTTTCCATCATGACGGGTAGGGTGATGTTTTTCCTTTCTATCTCCCACCGAATCAGAAAATGAGTAGAACTGTTGGTAGAAATAAAAAAGACTCATGTAAGATATCCATGTGAATGATCTGAGACATGACAATATGCAAGACATAAGAACTTACCATGCAATACTGCAAACTAAGCTTCTCCAAACAAGGTGCATTCTGAAGAAAGCTCCCTAAAGCCTCCAATTTGTCGCTGTTCAGGTCATATCCCTTACGAAAACAGTAACGAAGGTCCAAGGTTCAAGAATATGAAATATTGGAAATTTATCAGGATTTATCTGCCAGAAGCAAATGGCAATCTCATATAAGAGCAGACAGCAGCAGTGATCACATATGTGTAATATTCTTGTTCAAATGGTCATCTTTCAGGCATAAGGAATGCAAAGGAGAACAAAGGGAAGCTTGTAAAGAAGGCATACCTCTGCATCAAAACCAATCAACTTTAAACTTGTCACATTGCACAGGCTACCAAGAAGCTCGTGCTGGGTCTCCTCAGATATTTCATCTTCTGAGACATCAATCACTGCTTTGACAAGGGAATTCATTTTGCATAACTGAATACCAGCTAGAAAGTCACCAAATATGAGATAGAGGTAGGTAAGGCTAGGAGCCGTGATCACAAAAGGATAATGTGTATTATTGGAACAAAGGTCCATTGCTAACTTATCCAGCTTGGGTGATATAATCCCTTGAGGACAAATGTCACAAAAATCACACGAAGTGAGACTCATTTCTTCCAAGACAGGGCATGCAGAACAGAGAGAGCCAGTGAAAAGGCTATTCAAAATAAGATTTGTAAGGCGCAGCGTTTTAAGACAACGTAAACTTGATTCCACCATGGGAGGAAGCATCAACCAAGGAGAATGGTCTACTAGTTCAATCTGGAGCACAGAAGGACGGTACTCAATGCCATGGCGAACCCATCGATCCACATGATGCCAATTATGGACTTGGCAACGCAAGCAGAATTCACCCAAGGCTGACGTATTATCATGGAACAGCAGCAGGTTGGTGGCGAAGTCCTCAAACTTTGTCCACTTGTCCTCCGTGATCCTGCCCGTGGTTATTGTAGAGATTCCAAAGTCTTGTTGGTCGAGCTTGATGAGAGGGTTGAACCGCCAGAGAGGTGCCTCCATCGCTGTGACAGCAAGCTCGTCTGCACAACCAGCGGTGCCGGGAGGAAGGACAGGATGACATGGAGGAGCTCATCCGGCAGGGCACTGAGCCGGTCCACAGCACAGGCTGGGACACCTACACGCTCCATTGTTGGCTCTGGGTGCATCATCTGAACTCTCACCACAGCCACAAGCACATGATTGTTCTCAGTTTGTCACTGCATCGACAGGATCTTGAACTTTCAATCCTGATGCATGGGCGAAGCTAGAGCAGGAATAGCCCAAGGTGCACCACTTTACCCTAATTGTACACTGCAAAGTTTGCAAAGATAGTACAGTATGAAAATCTAGGTTAAATACAAATGGAAGAATCCTAAAGTGGTTTAAAACTAGAAAAGTTGTAAACACATAGTCACTATGAAATGGCTACTGAAGCACGACTTTGTATATACCTCTGATTTACAGGAACAATATTATCCATGCTTACTTTACAGTCAGTTCTGAGGTTGTTTAACTTCACATTAGTAACACTCAGTTAACTAGAAACAACCGCCCGATTGTAACTAACTAGCTACAGAGTATCCCAATTCATCCCCAAATCTTAACCCTAGAATATCATAGCTGCGATGAAACTACATTCGTCAAATGGAAACCCTAAAACCATTTAACATTCACCATTCAATCATTGGTCTGCCCCGAATGCACATACACAGCTCTTAACTTCAGCGAGGTCGGAGGAAATTTAATGGACAAAACTATAGGACAAGAAAACTGAAAGAAATACCCGTGGGTTGCGGAAGGAGCAATCGATGGGGAGTCAGGCGCTCAGGACTCGACCCGCCGCCACCAGGCCTGCCTTCACTGCCCCTCCATCCGCCGCTGGCTATTGCAGAATCTAGTCACCGGCGGTCTCTGGAGGGGCGTAGGTGGCGGTCGCGCTGCGACGCTAGCGGAGCTGCTCCGGTGGGTCTCGTCGCGAGTGGAGACGAGAGAAGCCGAGAGAACACTGCTTTCTGGGCCTTTAGACTTGGGCTGGTTCCTTTCCTTGTTAGCTCTCTCAATTTTTTATGGAAGTCTGTTTTTTTTTTTTTTTTTGTCTCTATAAAATTCAAAATAAGTTAAACCACTCCTTAAACATTTAAAACCGTTCGTTTTATATATCTGACCGGTTATAAGTGGTTTTAAAGGACGGTTTTGTTTTTTTTTTTTTTATTTATATATTATATGAACGAATCTTTGAAAACCCATAGTAAATAAGGGAAAAATTATAAAATGAAAAATTCAATTTTGTTAGACTTCACATGAGTAGATCTATATGAATATATAATATGGTATGCTTTAATATAGCTTTTGGTGTATTTTCAGATATAGGTTCTTCTATAATTATAGTTCATAGTTGCGGTTTCTATGATCCAATTGCGGTAAAATTTTGTGGTGGACTAATTATTGTATGTTTGAAATGTAGTAAAAATTTCATACTCATTGGATCATTTATAAAATTGCTTAAGTTATGGAAAGTTTTCAAAACACAGTCACATATCAATTATTGTTTTGACAATTTTCTAGGTACTTTTTCCATTTTACTAGAGCTATATCTCTATTTTTTTGGAATCTCATAGATATCTTTTCACAAGTTAAACATATTTTATTTAGATTCATCGTATCCCAAACTATCTTTAGAATTTTCTCAAAACTTTTAGAAGCTTAGAGACATTTTGTATTTTTACTTAAAAGGGGCAACAACACCTTCAACACCAATTGAAGCCAAGATTTGAACGTATTAAGAGTGGGAGAGATTTCTTTACCATCTCCCTCCAGTATTTTTTTTCATTCCATCCAAACAATAGTTCATGCAAGGAAATCAGTTGGCTTTCAGTGCTCGTATTTTGCAAATGCATTCCTATTGTCTATAGAACTCCTGTGTTTCCAGATTCCATTTTACCTCCATTCCTACTGTTCCAAACAGATGTCTTTACGTCCCTATGATTTTGAGTTCTTATAGGTTCTGGAAGCTGACCTGTTTAAATTATACAATGAACCAAAAAAAAAACACACAAAAATCGACTTCATGGGGGTTCAAGTTCTACAAAAGCACCACACAGGTGGATCCATGCCCAACCGCAACCAAATTAAATTTCAAACACTTACATTACATATTATATATAATGTAGTATAGTACATGGGGTCAAATGACATGTCCCCCAAATGATACAAAGTTGACCCAAACCATGACTGCAAACATAAAATGGTCTGGCGAATTAACTTATGCATCATCAACTAGTAACACAGAAACGGAGACCACAGACCCTATGCAGCCCAGGCGTGTTCACATACACATCCACTCTCAATATGCTAGAGAAGTAGAGATAGAGGTTTAAGGCCTCATTGAACACTGCAAAGAGAAATGGGCTAAGGATGAAACCTATCAACTTTGTGAAGTTTGATATTGGCATGTGGTAAGCTCCTTCCAAGACTCCACACTAGCTCGATTAGTTGGTGATCATGGTCATGATCATAGATGACTTCTATCAACTTCAGCTTTTGACAATGGACAATCTTTCCATCATGACGGGGTAGGGTGATGTTTTTCCTTTCTATCTCCCACTCCGAATCAGAAAATGAGTCGAACTGTTGGTAGAAATAGAAAGACTTGTGTAAGAGATATCAATATGAATGATCAGAGACATGACAATATGCAAAAGACATAAGAACTTACCATGCAGTACTGCAAACTAAGCTTCTCCAAACAAGGTGCCTTTTGAAGAATGCTCCCTAAAGCCTCCAATTTTAAGGGCAGTTCATATTCATTAAGAAAACAGAAAACAAGGTCCAAGGTTCGCAGATTATGAAATATTGGAAATTTATCAAGATTCTTATTCAGCATCACCTGAAATGAAGATAGAAATCAAACAAAGATTAAGTAGATGCATGCCAAGGGCCTTGTCGTCGGTAGGAGGCCCTCGGCTACGTAGTTCGTAGTCAGCGTCCGTCGTCGCCTCCCCGGTGAGGTTTTCCCCTCCACTCGGTAGGCTTAGGGTTTAAGAGAGAAAGAGAGATATGTTGGCTGATAAATTGCTTAATTATAATCCCAACTGTTTACACGATATATATGGCCTATGGCCTGACACCGGGAGCAACAAACTCCTTGATTCTAGGAACACAAATAGAAACTAATCTTATCTAAACTCTAGCCACGCATGCCGCCGGCCCGAGCGCGTTCTTTGCTGCTGCTGCTTGGCCAGCTCCGCACGCCCTGACATCCCGTGCCGGCGCCGACGCACATACGGCTGCCCGCACATGACATCTCTCCCTCCCTCGAGAGGCAGCTCGTCCTCGAGCTGAAAGCCGGGTACTTGACGCTGAATTGGTCGACGTCCCCCCATATAGCCGATGCAGCCGACTCCCCTTCCGGAGGATGAGGACTTGGCGAATCCCACGCGCCACCCGGTACTTGGACAAAGATGGTCGGCTCGGGCGCGATGGCGCCATGGTGAACTGGAGGCGGGGGCGGTCGTAGTCGGAGGCGACCCATGGAACTTCTTCAAGAGGCCGACGTGGAACACATCATGCGATCGGGCTCGGGAGGAAGAGCGAGGCGAACCGCGACCTCGTTGATGAGCTCGGTGGCGAGGTACGGCCCGTAGTAGCGGGGCTTCAGCTTGCCCACCGTGGCCTGCGGTAGTGAGGACACCGGCCTATGACGCACACGGCGGCGGAAGACCCGTCCCCCACTCCATAGGCGACTTGGCGATGGGCTTGATCGTAGAATTTCTTCTGGACCGCCTGTGCCTGCTCCAGCCGGGCACGGATATCCGCCAGGAACTCATCGCGCTCCTCCATGGTCTTGGCCACCGCAGCAACCCGTGTCTCGCCCGGCTCGTACGACCGGATACAGGGGGGTCGCGGCCGTAGACGACACGGAATGGCGTGTCCCGCAATGGCGATCGGTAGGCGGTGTTGAAGATATATTCCGCCCATGGCGCAGCCAATCGCCATTGTCGTGGACGATCCCCTGTAAGACAACGAAGATACATGATAATGACGCGGTTTGCCGACTCCGATTGGCCATCGGACTGAGGGTGAAATGCCGAGGTCATGTGCAGCTTGGTGCCGACGAGCCGCATCAGCTCTTGCCAGAAGTTGGAGGTGAACACCGAGTCACGGTCCGACACCATCGACTGGGGCACCCCATGGAGGCGCACGATCTCGGCGAAGAACGCTTGGGCGACGCTCTCGGCGGAGTAGGGGTGCGCCAGCGGAATAAAATGGCAATATTTGCTGAACCTGTCCACCACAGTCAAGATCACCGACTTGCCCTTCACCTTGGGCAGGGCCTCGACGAAGTCCAGGGCCACATCCGTCCATACCCCTTGCGGGACAGGAAGGGGCAGCAGCAGGCCCGCTGGGTGGAGGTGCTCGGACTTGTAGCGTTGGCACGTCGGGCACGATCTCACAAAGTCCTGCACAAGCCGGCGCATGTTAGGGAAGTGAAAATCTCGCCGGAGTCGATGGAGAGTGCACTGGACGCCCTCGTGTCCCTCTTCATGGACAGCCGCTAGGAGCTCCTGAAGGAGCGCAGAGTCCCCCGGAACGTACAGGCGCCCGCTGTACTGGAGGGTGTTGTCGACGATCGCCCACGGGAGGCCCCTAGAGCCCGCCAGGACCTCCTGCCGCAGCGCCACCAGGGCTGGGTCAGTGAGCTGCGCCTGCTGCAGCCGGGTGACGAAGTCGAAGTGGGGTGCCGATAGAGCCAGCACGGAGCCCTCCTCTGGTGTGTCGCGGCGGGAGAGCGCGTCAGCCACCGTGTTCGCTGCCCCCGGCTTGTACTCGACGGCGAAGTCAAAGCCGAGGAGCTTCCCCACCCAATGGTGTTGGGGAATCGTCGCCAAGCGCTGGTCCAGCAGGAATTTTAGACTGTAGTGGTCTGTCTTGACGATGAAGTGGCGCCCCCACAGGTACGGACGCCAATGGCGCACGGCGTGGACCAAGCCGATGAGCTCCCGTTCGTAGGCGGCGAGAGCACGGTGGCGCGGCGCGATCGGGTCGGCTGAAATATGCCAACGGGTGGCCCTCCCGGATCGGGACCGCGCCAAAACCGTGGGACGACGCATCACACTCGACGGTGAACAGCTTGGTGAAGTCGGGCATGGCGAGGACAGGGGCTGCTATGATGGCAGTCTTGAGAGCGTCGAACGCCGCCGTGGCCTCGTCCCCCGACGAAACCCTCCTTCTTGAGCAGCGCAGGAGGGCGCCGCGATAGCCCCGTAGTTGTGGACGAACTTGCGGTAGTACCCGGCCAAGCCGAAACCCCCCGCCCGCCCGCACCGAAGCGTGGTCGCGGCCACTCCCGCACGCCGGACCTTGAAGGATCCATGGCAACGCCGGCCGCCGAGATGACATGCCCGAGGTAGGCAACCGACGGGCAAATAAGGCACACTTGGAGCGCTTGACGAAGAGCTGGTGGCGGTGGAGCTCGGTGAACACAGCCCCGGATGTGACGAAGGTGGTCCGCCCACGCCTTGTCAGTATATAAGAATGTCATCAAAAAACGAGAACAAACCGACGGAGGAAGGGCCGGAGGACCTCGCTCATGAGGGCTTGAAGGTCGCCGGCGCTGCGTAGACCGAACGGCATGACCAGAAATTCGTAGAGGCCATCATGGGTGCGGAACGCAGTCTTGTGGATGTCGCCCGGCCTCATGCGCACCTGATGATAGCCGAAACGCAAGTCCAGCTTGGTGAAGAACCTTGCACCATGGAGTTCGTCGAGCGGTCGTCCACCACCGGTATGGGAAACGCGTCCTTGACGGTGACGGCGTTGAGGGCGCGGTAGTCGACGCAGAATCTCCATGATCGGTCCGGCTTCTTAACAAGTATGACCGGGCGACGAACGCCGAAGTCGCCGCGACGCACAATGCCTTGTTCGATCATGGCGAGGCACCGGCGCCCAAATTGCCCCTATGCGCCGCCGGGTACCGGTAGGGACGAACGGCGACCGGCGGTGATCCGGGCTTGAGGACGATGGCATGATCGCGGCCACGCTGGGGCGGCAAGCCCTTGGGCTCAGCGAAGACCGCGGTGAACGCCGCGAGTAGCTCCTCCAATGGCAGCGGCCCGGGTCAGCCGCCGCCAAGGAGGGTGGCCAACCGCAGCCACATCGATCCAAAGCCGGACCGCACGGCCCTGCCTCGAGAAAGACAAGGTGCGCGCCTGGAAATTCCAGACGATGTCCCCGAGGGTGACTAGCCACTGAGTCCCCAGCACCAAGTCATAGCCCGCCAGCGGCATCACGAAGAGGTCGACGTGGAACTGCTCCCCCTCGATGTCGATAGCCGCTTGTCGAAGCACGCCGGGGCACGTGACGCGCTCACCATTGGCCACCGTGGCTGTAAGGCGTGGACGCAACTGCATCTGCAGCCCCGTGCGCCTCGCTGCCTCCTCGCCGATGAAGTTGTGGGTGGAGCCCGTATCGAGGAGTGCCACCAGTTTGGCAGCCCCCACTGACACGGCGACTTGCATGGTGCCACCGATGGGCACGCCAGCTACTGCCCTCAAGGAGAAGATCGCCTCATCTGGCCGCTTCTCCATGGCCGCCCTCGGTGTCGCCGAGTTAGACGCCGTCGGCGAAGAAGAGACGGCGGCGGACGCGGTTATGCCCCGGTGTACTTTTCATCACAGTTGTAGCGCAACCCCAGACGGCGACGTTCGGCCTGCTCGTCCGGCGAGAGGCATTTTACTGGCCCAGCTGCCTTGATCGGGGCCGGTGGTGGTGGTGCAGGAAGAGCCAGACGCTGAGGCGGTGCGGGCGGCGGCGCCGGGGAAGGAGGGCGTCCCACCGCCCGTGGAACATGGGCTGCCTCCATGAGCTCCACCCGCGCCAAACTCATGGCCGCCCGAGCGATTGCGGGTTTTGGATCTGCACCGCATGGCTCAATGGCGGCAGCAAAGCCTCCCGATGAAGAGGTCGACGCTACCGACGTTCCTCCAACGGCCCGGCGCGAGGCAGGAGGGCTGGAACCGATCTTGGTAGTCCTCTACCGGTGCCCGTGCGACGACACTCGGCGAGCTCGAAGAGCGGAGTCGAGCGGAGGGGCGGCCCATAGCGCCAGATGGAGCAGCTCCCTTGAACCGCGACCAGGCGGGGGTGCCCTCGTCACGCTGGACTTGGGTGTACCACAATTGAGCGGCATCCTCGAGGTTGTAGGAGGCCATCCAAGTTTTCTCCTCCTCCATGATCCGCTGTTGGTGGAAGTATGATTCGCACCGGTTGACGAAGATCAGCGGATCGGACTTCCCATCGTAGCGGGGGAAATCCATCTTCTGGAACTTTGGCGGCCGATCAGTATGGTGCTGGCCGTCGTGGCCACTGCCCGGCGTGGAGGCGCTCGAGGAGGACGACTTGTCCTTCTTCAGACATCGACGTCGGTTTGCGTGTTGGAGATCTTGGTGGTGAGGGATTCGATCAGCCTTGGCGATGTCGGCGTTGGTAGGCTCGGCCATGGCTGGGGTGTGGGAGGTGGCAGATGAAGGTGATGGTGGCTGGCTGGAGGAGGGCGCGGTGGCAGGAAGAGATGGTGGTGGCTGGGAGGAAGATGAGGAACGCCTGGATGCCGATACCAGGTTGTCAAGGGCCTTGTCGTCGTAGGTAGGAGGCCCTCGGCTACGTAGTTCGTAGCCGCGGTCCGTCGTCGTCTCCCGGTGAGGTTTTCCCCCTCCACTCGGTAGGCTTAGGGTTTAAGAGAGAAAGAGAGATATGTTGGCTGATAAATTGCTTAATTATAATCCCAACTGTTTACACGATATATATGGCCTATGGCCTGACACCGGGAGCAACAAACTCCTTGATTCTAGGAACACAAATAGAAACTAATCTTATCTAAACTCTAGCCACGCATGCCGCTCGGCCCAGACGCGTTTGCTGCTGCTGCTGCGCGCTCAGCTGCACGCCTGACATCCCGTGCCCGGCGCCGACGCACATACGGCTGCCCGTACATGACAATGCATCAGCCATACGCAGAAAGCGATGAGATAATAATCTATTCTTTTTGAGCCACACATGTGAGTAACTATCCACTAGATGAAACAAAGACTGTATAAAATTTATCCAACAGAAGCAAATGGCAAATCTCATATAAGTGCAGCCAGCAGCAGTGATCACAAATGTGTAATATTCTTGTTGAAATGGCCATCTTTCAGGGATAAGGAATGCAAAGGAGAACAAAGGAAAGCTCGTCTAGAAGACGTACATCTGCTTCAAAACAATTCAACTGTAAACTTGTCACATTGAACAGGCTACCAAGAAGCTTGTGCTGGGTCTCTTCAGATATTTCATTTTCTGAGACATGAATCACTGCTTTGACAAGGGAATCCATTTTGCATAACAGAATACCAGCTAGAAAGAATCCAAATGAGAGATAGAGATAGGTAAGGCTAGGAGCCGTGATCACCAATGGATAATGTGTATTGTTCGAACAATAGTCCATTGCTAACTTATTCAGCTTGAGTGATGTAATGCCTTGAGGACAAATGTCACAAAACTCACAAAAAGTGAGACTCATATCTTCCAAGACAGGGCATGAAGAACACAGAGAGCCAGTGAAATGTCTATTCAACATAATATTCACAAGGCATAGCCTTTTAAGACAATGGAAACTTGATTCCACCATGGGAGGAAGCCTGAACCCAGGAAGATGATCTAGCAGTTCAATCTGGAGCACAGAAGGACAGTACTCAATGCCACGGCGAATCCATCGATCCACATGACGCCAATTATAGGCTCGACAGCGCAAGCGGAATTCACCCAAGGCTGAGGTATTATCATGGAACAGCAGCAGGTTGGTGGCGAAGTCCTCAAACATTGTCCACCTGTCCTCCATGACGTTGCCCGTGGTCAATGTAGAGATTCCAAAGTCTTGTTGGTCGAGTTTGATGAGAGGGTTGGACCGCCAGAGGCGCCTCCATCGCTGTGACAGCAAGCTTGTCTGCACAACCAGTGGTGCCGGGAGGAAGGACAGGATGACATGGAGGAGCTCATCTGGCAGGGCACTGAGCCAGTCCACAGCACTGGTTGGGCCACCTGCACACTTCATTGTTGGTTCTGGGTGCATCATCTGAACTCTCACCACAGCCACGAGCACATGATTTTTTTAAAATTGGGGTCTCCCCATTCCCATTAAAATGGAAATACGCCATTGTCATAGAGTATTACATCGAATGACAAGACAGAATAACAGAAAGATAAATAGGTAGCTTCCTACCAACTCTGTTGGGGACAGCATACCACTACAGCAAGACAAATGAAACTTTCTGCAGCAAAGCTAAGCTTAACAGCATCCCAAATTCGATACAAGGGAAAACACGGATGTGACTGGAGCTTCAGGCATTCATTCCTTCAAATGGGGTGCACTCCACCTTGTGGACCTCCGGTCTTGACTCCAGGCGCCGTGCTCCTCCTTGCTTCCAGCATCTCCTTCGCCTTCTTGTACAGTCGCTGCACCCCTTCAGCAAGGGCAGCTCGGTCCTCAGTGTGGTATAACCCTGTCCAAAAACTTATCAGTGCACCCGCATGGTATATAATCTCCAAAGGGTTTTTGATGTATTTATGATTGAAGCATGCGTTGTTTCGAGCTTTCCATATAGCCCAGCATACAGCAGATACACAAGTTACTTGGTATTGTTTACAGTTTGGGAGCCATTTCTCCACCCATTCCCAACACTGATTCAGTGAAGTAGGGATGGAGTCAGCCCCAATAGTCCCTGCAACACATGCCCATACCACCCTAGCCACAGAGCATTGAAAAAATAAGTGCTCAATACTCTCATTGTCATCACAAAAGTAACACTGTGGATTACCCTTCCACTTTCTTTTTTTAATAGATTGTCTTTTGTCAAGACTTTCCCATTGGATAGTAACCACATAAAGAATTTGATTTTGGGAGGGATTTTCCCTTTCCAAATATGCTTAAGGTAGGGGTCACCATTTTCCTCAGTGAGTTTGTTGTAAACAGATTTAACTGTGAATCTGCCCTTTGTCTCCCATTTCCATCTAATGATGTCATTCTGGTCAGACAATTGGAAACGGTTTACTTGCTCTAGGATGTAGTTCCATGTGTTCCTCAATTCAATGGGAAGCCATCTTCTAAAGGTTATAATGGTTGTACCAGAAGTTACCTTATTAACTTCCACATTTTTCTGATCACATAGACTATATAAAATGGGGAAGAGAACACACAGTGACTTATCAAACACCCAAGGGTCCTCCCAAAATCTTACTCTATTCCCTTTTTTAATGTTAACCTCTCTACCTTTTAGGTAGATGTTTTTTATTTTGAGTAGATCACTCCACATTGGTGAGTCATCAGTTCTGTGGCTGACAGTATGTATATTCTTGTTTTTGAAGTATTTAGCCTTGATCAGTGTCTGCCAAAGCCCCTCTTCCTTTTCAAGTTTCCACCAAAGTTTACATAGTAAGCTGATATTCAACTTAGCTATGTCTTTAATCCCAGCACCCCCCCTTTTCTCCTTACTCCTACATACCTTAACCCATTTAATGAGATGATATTTCTTTTTGGTAACCCCCCCTTGCCAAAAGAAGGACCTTCTATTTTTATCCATCTCTTCAGTTGTAGCAGCAGGGAAAAGATACACAGACATATGGTACATAGGAGCATTATTTAGGCTAGATATTATAAGAGTGGTTCTACCTGCCATAGTCAGATTCCCTCCTTTCCATGGCTCTAATTTTTTCTGACACTTCTCAACTAGGGGAGCCCAATCAGCAACATGTAACCTACTTGGACTAATTAGAACCCCCAAATACTTCACAGGGAAATTCCCTATTTGACAATTAAAGATTTCAGCATAATGCTGGGCCCATTCACCATTATCATTAATCATCAGGACTTCACTCTTATTGAAGTTAATTTTTAAGCCAGATAAGAGCTCAAACATATAAAGAAGGATTTTCATGTTTCTAGCTCCTTCAAGGTCATGTTTTAAACAAATTATGGTATCATCAGCATATTGAAGGATGGCCACTCCCTTTGGGATGATGTGCTCCACTAATCCTGTCAATAAGCTATTATTTTGAGCTTGAATTACCATTCTAGTCAGGCAATCAGCAGCAAAGTTGAATAAAATTGGTGAAAGTGGATCACCTTGTCTCACCCCCTTATAGCTTTTAATGTAAGGACCAATGGAATCATTTAGCTTGATGCTTACAGTCCCACCAGAAACCACCATCTTAATCCAGTTACACCAAGTTTCATTAAAACCTCTCACCCTAAGACAGTCAAACAGGAGCTTCCAGCTGACTTTGTCATATGCTTTCTCGAAGTCTATTTTGAATAAGACTCCAGTCTCCTTCTTTCTCTTGACTTCATGAATTATTTCATGTAGACAGAGAATCCCTGAGGTTATATTCCTCCCCTTCATAAAAGCTGTCTGATTGATATGTATCAACCTATCAGCGTACCTTTCAATCCTAATAGTCAGGACCTTTGTAATAAGCTTATAAATGCAGTTTAATAAGCAAATAGGCCTATATTGTTGGATCTTAGTTGCATTTTTTCACTTTCGGTAATAGGGTTATAATACCGAAGTTAAGCCTAGAAATGTCTGCCCTCCCACCATGAAAATCATGAAAAAGCTCAATAATATCCATCTTAACTATATCCCAACAGCTCTGGTAGAACTCTATAGGAATCTTATCTGGACCAGGGGCCTTGTTCTTTTCCATTTGGTTCAGGGCTGATTTTATTTCAATTTCAGAAAAGGTTTGCAGAGAATAATATTATCATTCTCATTAATAGATCCACAACCATCCCAAATACTAGGGTCTAGATTGATATTGTGCTCTTCAGCAGGGCCAAAGAGTTCCTTGTAATATGCAGTAGCATGATTAACAAGTTGCTCCTGTCCTTCTATGACACCACTATCATCCTCAAAACTGGAAATATTTGTTTTCCTTTTCCTGCCACTTGCACATTTGTGGAAATAACTAGTATTTAGATCTCCTAGTTTCAGCCATCTTTCATTACTCCTATTATGCCAGTATGATTCTTCCTGTAGAAGATATTCCATACTTTGGCAAAGTAGATCTGCCTTCTCCTTTAATTGGTCATGGTTTAAGCCCTCCACTTCTTCTAATTCTTCTAGCTCCAGAATCCTAACTTGATTTTTCCTCCTCATCTCCTTAAGCTCTCCTATAGAATTAAGGCCCCAACCTTTAAAGAACTGCTTTATGAGTTTTAACTTTTGTTGGATTCTGTCCAAGGGAGTTCTGGCTCTACAGGGTTTCCCCCAAATTCTACTTACTTCACTATAAAACTCTGGTTTATCAAGCCAAGATAACTCAAACCTGAATTGGATGTACTTGGATTTTTTAGTTTCATCACAAGAAACAATGAGAGGATTATGGTCAGATACTTCCCTAGGAAGTTTTTTGACCATTACCTTGGGGAAAAGATCCTCCCAACAGCTGGATACTAGAATTCTATCTAGTTTTTCCATAGTTGGTGGAGATTGATTATTAGGCCATGTAAAAGGACCCCCACTCATATTAAGTTCTCTGAGCTCATAATGAGCAATAAGAGCATTGAACATTCTTATGAACCTGTGATTATTAATCACATTGTTTTTTTCAAAAGAAAATCTAATTATATTGAAATCTCCCCTATAAACAGGGGCTCTTTACTTTCAGAGCAGAATTTGGATAACTCCATTAAGAATGGGATCTTCCCATCTTCTTGAGCATCCCCATATACAATCAGCATATTCCACTTAGCTTTAATACACTTGTCCCACAAATTTAATTGGATCATGTAATCCCCTTTCTTAAAAAATCCTATATCAAACCTTTCCATTCTTACTCCTACTAATATCCCTCCAGATCTACCCTCAGAGGGGTTCCAAACCCATCCATAATCCTGATTAGGATCAATACTTCTAAGAATGAAATCATCATAACTCGTAACCATAGTTTCCTGAATCCCCAAGAAGTGAAATTGGTTTTGAAAAATGAGATCTCTCAAAAAGGTAGAAGTTCCTTTTTTGCGGATACCTCTACAATTCCAAATTAGTCCTTTTATATTCATAATTTCTTTTGGTCTACCTCTTTTTTTCTGTATCACAGGAGCTTCCTGTGTGGTTTTCTTATCTCTCTTATTGATAGGGGATATTTTAAGAGCTTTCCTACTCTCCCTTTTTTTTTCTGTTTTGATTGAACTACAATGAAATCATCATTTGGCCATTCAATCTGAAGCTGATCATTACTATTTACCACTAGATTAGGGTCAGCTTCTGAATTTACTTCAGATATTCCAACCCTTGCTTTAGCTTGTAACTGTTTATTGTACAAGTTTAATCTAGCAATCTCAATTTCTTTGAGAACATCAAAACTATTGCTACTAGAAATATTCACATTAACACCCATTTGACTAGCAATAGTATTAAATTCAGTATTGGATAAATTGGAGATGGAAGGATGGGATAGGGCAGTACCTTCTAAGTTTCTTTTCTTGGCCATGAGCTCATTCTTGTCTTGTGTGGTTAAGGTAATATCTCTAGCCAACCTCTCACTCCTCCTCATCTCATGCTCAGTCTTCTCATTGATCACCTGCTGTATGCTTTCATCAGGCTTCATGTCTTCTCCCTCCTTTTCATTCTTCTCAGTCACAGCATTAACATATGCAATATCCAGAGTGTTTTTGGTTTGCCCCTCTGTTGCACTCATCTCAAGAGTATTCTTGATTTGCCCCTCTATTGCAATCACCTCAGGGGATATGATAGCAGTTCTGAGATCTGTGTTTTCAATTTCTATCACTTCATGTTCCTCAGATGTTAACAGGTTTGTGTGAACAGTTTCCTGTGTGTTGGTTTTATCTCCATCCCTACTCACTTCACTGAATTCATTTGTATCAAGCACTGTCTTCTTGTTGGTCTGCTCAACAGCAATCATATCCAGAGCACCAAAGCATATCTGATCAGTCATACTCTCAATCTTCTCATTCAGACTTTTAACTGCATCATCACTCTGACTATAAGAGTTATCATATCCAGCCCCAATTCTGTCAAATTTACCACTTGACTTGTTATCTTGATTTGCTGTCTGACTGGGACCAGAACCATTGTCTCCCATGAACTTACTGAACCTGCTCTGAGTATTACCCACTTTAATGCCACTCTTGAGAGCTCTTTCTCCTGGTTCAACTTCCACTTCTCTGTCAAACAAGAAGTCATAAACAAACAGGCCTAGAGTGCTCCTAGCAGTTCTTGGTACTTTTGCCACTTCCATACATGCAATTTTGGCTCTGACAAATTCAGTGCTGAACCTAGTTTCTGGATCAATCTCCATCACTCTTCCCACTAAGCCTCCCACCTTAGCAATGGTCCTAATGGATCTCTGATCTATGGGGATATTATGGATCCTGAACCAGGCTTGCTGGAGCTTACCCACAGCTCCCATGTTGTTGTTCCATGGCTCAACTTTCATAAGTGCTTCAGCACATTCCATTGGGAGGAACTTGAAATGACACCACTGATTTCTCACTTGTACAGAAGGGAATCTAACAGTGAACTTGTTCTCTTCCACCTGCTTAGCTTTCCACTTCCATGTGTCAGATCCCATTGATGAGTTGAATTTCATCTCAATCTGCCTAGCACAAGCCTGTCCATCAACAATAGTTATGATAGCAGTTGTGTCCTTCTCATTGGCAGCCTTTGGGTCAATAATTTCTTCAATGAAGAAGAAACTTTGGTCCTCAACTTGAGTAGCACAAAGTTCTGGACCTGTGTTCCATGGGACACATCTCTTACAGTTATATGTGCTATGGGTGCCCCAACCACAGAACTCACACAGGATCCTTCTACAATCCTTGGTCAGATGATTATACATCCCACAGTTTTCACAAGCACTTCTAGTCTGAGTGACAGTAGTTCCTCTATTCAAGCTACCCCCACCAGTGTTGAATGAGTTTGGTCTTGTACCTTGCTTAGAGTTCTGTTGATCAGAGAAGGCTTCTTCCTTGTTTCCTTTCTGAAGAACCTGATCTTCTGTTTTAGACACCTTGTCTTCTTTACTTTTGCTTGATTCAGCCACAATTTCCTTTGCCTTTCCTTGTTCCGGTTGCTGATCAACCTCTTCCTCCTCACAATTTGTCTCCTTGTTCTTCTCAACTCTGTTCCAAACGTTGCCTCCGGCCGGAGTCCGCCAGTGCCCCTGCCCTAGCGCCCAGCACCAAATCCCTCCCTAGCATAGCCACGCCCCCACCTCCACCTTGATTCATCTCCACTACTCTTGCCGGAGAAGTTTTCACCGCTGAAACGTAGGATTTGGTGGGTGTCCTCGCCACAAATACCCCACTGATTTGGCTAGATTGGGGAGCCTTAACCCTAGTTTCGATTTGGGGGATTCGGTGGTGAGTGGTTGTCTGGCATTTGGTTCTCTAGGTGGGGATTGGAGACCACGGTGTTCGACTCAGCGGTAGACTCCGCTCTTCGTTCACCGCCCACAAGTTGGTCACCACGTGTCTCTTGTGGTGGTCCTGAACCTAGGATTCCTGGTACAACTTTTACCAGGGGGTGGCCGAACCATCGATCCTTCTCTGAGTTTGTTTCAATTTGGATTCCCGGTTCGATTTCCCTCCCGTTCTGTGAACAGTGGTTCGATTTGGTTCCGTGTTTGCCCAACAAAATTCGAAGGGGAAATCCTTGATTGTGACTCTGCCACAATCGAAATCGCCTACCATGAACGAATCCCCAATTGCTATCCCTCCGCTGTTCCGCTTGGAGGCAGTCAGAGGAATTCTAACTTCTCTGTTCTTATCAGATTTCTGGGAGCTTCCCGAGATTGAAGCAGTTGATTGATTCCGAAATTGGCTATCCTCATGATCCCCCAATCTCTGTGAGATGGTGTAATCATTCGCGTAAGGATGAGATTCAGGATTTGACGCACATACCTGCGTCTGCGCCTGTGCTCTCGCAGCTCTGGCTTCCGCAATCAGGGAGGCTTCCTCCTGGTACCGGAGCTCCGCCGAAGCTGCATCCCAGGCCGACAAAAACGGCGCTCTCGCCGGAGATCTCGTCGGAGATGGCGACCTATCGGACTCCTCGCTCGCATCGCCCGAATCGCCCCACTCGCCTCTCTCCTCTGTCGGGCGGCTTCATTTCCCTCAACCGCTTTTGAACATACAGCATAAACTTCCTCCAAGAGACTCTCTCTATCCACGAGCATATGATTGTTCTCAGTTTGTCACTGCATCGACAGGATCTTGAACTTTCAATCCCGATGCAGGGGCAAAGCTAGAGCAGGAATAGCCCAAGGTGCACCACTTTACCCTAATTGTACACTGCAAAGTTTGTAAAGACAGTACAGTATGAAAATCTAGGTTAACTACAAAGGTTGTAAAGACGTACTGCGAAGTGGATACTGAAGCACGACGTTGTATACCTCTGAGTTATAAAAACAATATTATCCATGCTAACTTTACAGTCAGTTCCGAGGTTGTTTAACTTCACATTTGTAACACTCTGTTAACTAAAAACAACCGTCCCAGTGTAACAAACTAGCTACAGAGTATCCCAATTTATCCCCAAATCTTTAACCCTAGAATACCATAGCTGAGATGAAATTACATTCGTCAAAGGGAAACCCTAAAACCATTTAATATTCACCATTCATCCATTAATCCGCCCCTATTGCACATACACAGATCTTAACTTTAGGACGAAATTTAATATGATTAGCACCACAAAAAAAAATTGAAGGAAAAATACCGTGGTTGCCGGGACGAGCAATCGATGGGAAGTCAGCGCACAGTAATCGATCCGCCGCCGCCAAGCCTCCTTCGGCGCCCCCACCAACCGGTGGCTATTGTGGCTGCAAGGCTCCAGGATCCGGTGGCCGTCGGTCCCGCGACGGGCGGAGGTGGTCGTCGCGCCGCGACTCGAGTGGAGCTGAAAGGTGGTTTCCTCGCGACCGCGAGTGGAGAAGAAAAGAGGTCAAGAGCACACGGCACCGGGAAGGGTTTTTCTTAGATGGGCTGTGTGGGCTTTAGGCTATTTGGGCCTTTGGAATTTTGCTATTTGGGCTGTATACCTGCTAAGAGAGTCGCACCAAATCAATAGAAATCTTCATCTGTTACGGAGGAAAAGCATTGAGGTTAAGCATGTCATGATGAATTATACGTGTCTCAAATCAAAGTTCATAAGTGTTTTTGCCCAGTAATGTATGTGTTTTTCACAGCGTGGAAAGAACAGAAATGATGTGGACAGTTCGATCAAATGCTACATCAGTGAGCATAGCATGGAGTTGCAACTGAGGTTGCCTTTGCAAAGATAAATTCCATGAATGAAGATGCATGGAAAACTATAAACAGAGCACGCTTTGAGAGTAATGAACTACTTCCACCAGTGCAACGAGTTGCCAACATAACTGCCAGCATGCCGTTAATGTACGGTGATAACAAGGAGGACGCATTCACATTCAGCGACGGTCTCAAGGGGGTCATCAAGCGCCTGTTTCTTAAGCCTATCCTGCTCTAGACAACAACCTACTGTCTATGTTATGAATGTACTAGTAAGCACCAGAATAAGCATTTTACATTACGAATGTCACACTAAAATTATTGCTAGTCATCGTTAGTCTGAACATCATGTGATCTCAGATGCTTATACTTCTGATCTGCATTTGACAATCTTGCCGCCTCTGTCAAACCCCTGGTGGCCACCATCTTGAGAATATCAACGCCCTCTCTTATGGCTGAATCAATCTAGGTTGTAGCAAAAAATGCAATCATGGTAAGCTCTGGTTGTTACACTACATCAAATAAAGATAATATAACTTGTCCCAGTATGGGACTTAAATGGTGGTCCGATAAATTTGTAGAATTTAAAATTTAAATATTGTTCTGCAATACTACAGACTGTTGTGATACAATGTAATAAACTCTGATCTGATGTTTGTGACAACTGCATTAGTAGAATGAGTCTAAGATCATCACTTGTAAAAGCTCAGCAGTATGACCATGAGATTTTTTACTTCCCAACCCTCCATGCTCGGCAAGCTGCATCCAACTTCAACTAAATCTTACCATGACATGTAGCATTAACATGGACAGAAAGGAAACTCAAGGCCCACAGTTTTCAAGAGGTTGCCTCAGATGTAGCTAAAGCCCAACTCTCTAAATGAGAATCTCAACCTTGATCTTAACTTTGACACCAAATTCAACCAGAATACAAGGCAAAATCAATTTTCTCAGCATACAAATCAGACAAGCATCACCATATTCAATATAGTGTGGTTGCTTCCTTTGAAACTATTCAGGAATGTGCAACCAGACTGCAGGTAAGAAACAGCGCCCACCAAATTAAAAGTTCCCGGTATCAATAAGGTGCTCCTATTAGCAGAAAGCATTGTGAAAGTTACCAAGGTTTTGTTGAAATTTATACCAAAACTAGAGCATGCTAACATATACATACAAGTTTGCTGGAATAGTGGAACCAATATTGTATGGCAATACTAAAAGAAAAAAAAACTCGGCTAGTGGGGGAAAGACCGTTCCCACGGTATACACATAAGAAGAAACTTCACAGCTCCCCGACCGAGAAAACCCCCGAACCCTAACCCCGCCCCCACACTAGGGACAAGTCACCGTGGGGACCGTAACCTTGGCCTGGGACACCGTTGCCCGCAGGCCTGGTCTCCGTTGCCCGGGTTACCCTTGCCACAGGCCGGGAACGGGCTGTCACCACCAGTGCTTTGGCACACGGGGCCAGCGAGGTTTTTTTACATCCAGCCTGAAAATTCGCTCCCACTAGGAGTTGAACTCAGGACCTGGTGCCGTCGGAGTGCTAGACCAACTGAACTAGCATCCTTTGGCATTGTATGGCAATACTCATGTCAGATAAATATCAAATTTTTCTATTAGTGGGACCAGATAAAAGATTGACAATATAACTAATGAGGTAATGTGAATCTTACCTAGTTCATTAACAGCAACAACAGAGTTCAAAAAATATTAAAAGAAATAGCATAACATGAAACAAGAACTGCAGAAGCACAAATTACTAGAGAGATGTTTACCCGTTCGCGACCAGTCCTATTGAACTTCTGAAGAACAAAGGCTTTAGGATCCATCTGGCCAGGTGGCCGTCCAATTCCTAAATAAGTCAAGATGAATTCTTGCCCAGCAAAATTTAACAAAGTCTAAAGGGCAAAAGTGTAGGAATTACCAATCCTTAATCGGCAAAATTCTCGATTCTTACGGAAGTGGTATATAACACTCTTCAACCTGGTAAACTAAAAGGGTAAATGTTTATTGTCAAGATCAGATAAATCTTTTATCTGCCAACATCCAATAGATATCATAAAGCTAATGGTTTATTTTCATATACCAACCAAAAAAAAAATCAAAAATATGACACAAGGCAAGAGTGTTGTAAAGTAATGGATAACCTTTTTCAGATAACTAATTAGATGCCCCCAAGTTATGCAAAATGCAAAGTGCAAGCAAGAAAAACATACTAAAAGAAACATAAAAAATGAAAGGATAAAATAAGAGCAACCCAGATGTGTGAACACCATAGAAAAACAAACAGCAAATAGCTAAAGAACTTCAAAAAGATTATTTTCGTGTCTCCAAAAGGCATGCCGACAACCCAGATTAAGGGACCAAGACAATGGCCAAGTTTGTGATGATAAAGTGATTCCATTGCTGATATATGCATTTAAAAATAGCGAAAATATGTTTTTCCTTTAGAAATATAAATTTCTTTTGTCAGGTGGAAGATACTCCCAGAAAATAAATAAAAATAAAGCCTACGAACCCATTGTGTCGTCCAAAACCTCCTTTTTGGCTGTAAACGGAGAACTCCACATGGCAAGTCCATGTCGTCAAACACCTGAAACTCACATACCAGAGAAGTCATATTCCCTTGTAACATGGCTATAGCAAAGTTTAGAAACGAACACCTACCACTAGGACACGATTAAGTGGCAGTTTATAATTGGCAGCAAGTGGACCAACCTGCAAATGAAAAAAAGAGACTGATCACTAGTAAGTCATCAAACAAGAATTGTGTAAAAAATTGTATGTCCAGTTAAAGACAATAAGACATACATAATCAAAAACCCACAATGCATCAAGATTTATGTTTACATGTTGTGCAATGGTACCTCAAATTCAAGAGGTAGCGGGTGAAACATCTGATAGTATTTAGTTGCAACAACCAAATTAAAGCCCATATAACAGAAAATCAGTGAAAGAAACGAAGTATGAAACAACAGAACAGTACAAGGAAGGAGAACTAGGAAACACACCCAGAAGTGTCACTTACAGATTCTCCACTGAGATTCATATAAGTCTGGGGCTTGGCAAGAAGAATAGGGACTCCATCAACCATCCCTGAATCAAAGGTGAGGACCACACATTCCTTTAACCCTTTGTGCTAAGATTCTAAGAAACAAAAACATGCATCACAAAATATGAGTGATATTCTTTCTCAGGGTGCGTAAATGGCGCCAAACCTTCACCAAAGAGAGCTTTGAAGTAATGTGTAGTCAAGGGTATACCCTGGGATTGTGCAAATGCATCTATCATATCAAAACCCACCTGTGAGCAAACAAATTGCAAGAAAAATACAAGAATAAGTACCAAGACATTGAGAAATTTTGAAATACAAGATGAGATGTGCAATTTACGTTGTGCCTGGTGGATTGATACTTCTCACCAGGGTTGCCAAGACCGACAAATAACCATGGTTGTATCATGGACAAGGACGAGGAAAAAGATGAATACGATGACGATGTCTGAACGGTAGAAGTACAACATTTTGAAAGGAAGGGCATGAATTTAATCAAGGGCATCTTCTTCATGGTTTATTCAATTAGAGCCATCCAGAAATCTAATGAGTCCAAAATCAGATGTCAATGTCTGCAAAGTAAGACAAATTTGTTCTTGAAATACACCACAGTGAACCAGACAGGAACATATAAAAATATGAATTGAACACCCTAGCACATCCAACCTTATACATGCCAGAACAAGATCGACTTAAAACTTGCAGTGCAGCGGAATATCAGAAATTCAAAACTAAATGTGGCATTCAAAACTAAATATGTCACATTTATATTGGGCGGCGGATACTGAAGCACGGCTTTGTATACCTCTGAGTTATAAAAACAATACTAGCTGGTGCCCCCAGCCGCATCGGGCAGCAAGTCCAAATTGTAGCACATCATATGCTTGTAATTGGGAAAAAAAAAAAGATTGGTATAAGTAGTTGTAGATGGGTTGTTATTTGTGCCTTTTCCAGGTTAATGTTAGCATAGTTTAAGGGTTGCAAGGTGTCAGATAATTTAGTTTATAATCTACTGTCCAAAGGGTAAAGGAGCAACCGAGCATGTAATTATGTATTACCATTGAGTCCATGGTTTACATTGTACTCATAGCAAAATCGTTTGCTTTAAGCAGGAAGCTGTGAGATGTGCACAAAAACAGTACTGCCTCATTGCTTAGGTATGGACAAAATGGAATTTGTCAAGACTATGCAACCTACACCTGAGAGGTCACTGCATTTGACAATATAGTTACAAAGTTTATTGTGCGGTGTTAGTTGCTCTTGATGATTTTGCAAATACCATGTATACCAAAAATTTGTTTATTTGTAGGTTCCTGTGGGTAAAGTAGATTAGAGAAACTAACCTGGCCAAGAAGTAGCTCAGTAAGATCGTATCCAGCAAGATTATATCCAGCTGATCTGTAGGAAATTGGAGACCCTGTCACTTCCTGTACACATATGTTAGGAAACAGATGTGTAGAACAACACATAGAGAAGGAACTCTTTTTTAGTTTTAACGAAAATGTACCATTACCAAAGCAATATGTATACAATTTTCTCAAATAAGATATGGTACTAGCTGCAGTAAAGATACAGGGCTGGATCAACTTGCCAACATTTTGGCATTCTCAAAATAACATATCTTCACTTGGTGACTCAGCTGTTCAACCTATAATGAATGTACTGATTATCAAATTCAGTTTAATTATTTATCGAACAACTATTGCTGCAAGGGGCCGAGGAAACTGAGCAAATGAAAGTATTCTAACAACATTGTCCTATTGTATTTTCCGAAGGACAGTAATGTTGGTAGATTGGTTCTATCGGTTGTCATAAAATTAGATCGAACATAAATATATCTCATATGTGCTGAACAAAAATATATATCACCGCCCCTCTGAACAATGAGCATCTGCTTATTCATTTTTAGGGATTTAGTCAAGCAATTGCGAGTGAGTATGAATGCCATTTTCCCTTTTTGAGCAATCTTTTGTAATTATTCAGATAGGAAACTCTGTAAGCACCACATAGAAGCAATTAAAGAATGCATGTGTTTGCTGTCAAACTGTTCAGTACAAATGTCAGTTATATATCATTGGCCGACAATATGGTGCCGTCGACATCATACGGTATTTTAACAATTCAGTTTCAAATAAAGGGGATTCATCATTCAGTCAACTAACTGAAATTATACCAGCTTATTAAACCACAAAGAACTTATGGGAATAATTGCAACAATAGACATGTGGTAGTTGCATCTTGAGAAATTTCTCGGGCAGCCTGCTATGTGCTTAGAGGATGGAACTTGCTGTACCTTTTTTTAACTGCTGTTGCGGATTGTACGGGCTAGCGGCAGCGCCGCGTTTGCTGTCCCGCCTGGCCATAGATCGACGCCACGCACGCACCCGCCGTCCAGCAACCCGACATATCCAGAACCATGACGCCCTCGCTAGTCCAGCGATCCTGCTTCTCCCTTCCATCACCCCCTGCCCTCTGCTGTTTGCGACCGGAGGACGCCGCCGCCTTGAGGTTGCCATCGCGCTTGACACGCCCACTGCGCCTGGTAAAGCCACGCTCGGCCGCGATGTTGCTGTACCCGGCAGAACACCACCAGCGCGCCGTCGTGCCATGCATGTTAGATACCATTTTCGCAAAAAATGGTATAAAAAAACTGAAATAAACAAAAGAGAAAAAAAAAGAAGATGCACATTATATGGTACGATCAGCTGCAGTTGTAGACCTTACAAAAATTTTTAGGCGAGGTCATTGGAAGATATATTGAATGGTATGGCAGAATGTAGATGGATCATAGAAAGGTGTATGTAATCAGTTCACACATGCACTCCAGGTGAATTCAATTATTGAATGGAAAATAACCATTTTTAGACAAAAAAAAAAAAAGCAGGATAAATAATACAGATTCTTGAATGTAGAGGATTGACCGTAGTTTCGTAGGTCATCGCTGAATTAGATGAATCGACATTATTCAGATAACTACATCACCTCATGTGACTCACAGAGGGAATCGATGCTGTACAATCTGCGTTCGCAGCGATCTTTTGGTTTGGACACTTATTCTATTCACAATAGCAAATTTCATGTATATTTGAAACCACTTATTATAGGAAAAATAGCACCAGGAGCAGAGGAAAAAAGGAGAAGTGTATGCATCATACCTCGGTTGTGTCAGGAAATAATTGTTTCTTACCACTCAAATGTAAACTCAACTGTAAACTGAAAAATAGCTGCTCACCTGCAACGACTGAATGGTTTACTGCATCGGAAAGATAAGACCATGGCACATGGCAAATTCATTTTCCTGCAGCACAGAACATTGGTAGGAGGGTAACACAAATTTTGTATTGGGTTATTGCTCAATATAGATCTTCATGCAAACATTCATGATCCCTGGAACAATATGTTAAAGGTACCTGCTGGAGTGTGCTGATTGAGGCACAGATTGAACAAATAATCCAAACATTTTTTTTTTATGAAAAAAAAGGAGAGTCCATCCCAATCAGCGACGATGGAAAAGCACTTGTGGGCATCTGAACCTTTCTGCAGCAATTGTGATGACCTGCCCATCAGGTAACAGGTAACTCATAGTTAGAGGAGCTAGTCGTAGCAGTCTCGGGATCCCGTTTCTAATCAAGGGCAACAAAGGCTGGCTTTATAAGCTGTCAATAAACTTTGACAGGCGCATGGATCATCGGTAGCAATTCGAAAGGAGGGGATGTGTTACCTTGCGCAGAGATGGAGGGGAATACGCAGCAGGCAAGTCCACCGGCGAGAGTGGAGGAATCCGGCTGTGGTCTGCACTGCGGTGCAGGGGACGACGACTTGGCTGTCTTACATGCGGCCTCCTCGTCAACGGCGGGATGGGCAGGCGGCGGAGCGCAGGGCTGGCAGCCGCGGCGGCGGAGGTGAGAGGGATGCGGGTGTGTCGGCGTGGGCTGGGATGACGGTGATGGGATGGGGTCTGCGGCGGCGGCGGCGGCGGCGGCGTGCGGATTGGAGAGAAAGAAGGAAGGAAGGCCGCGGCACGGCAGACCGAGCGCACAGGCCGGGCACGTGCATCGCGCGTAGGAGGCCGCCGCGCTCGCCTTGGGACGCCGCCGCCGCTCAGGAGCGCGCCCTGGCTGGGCACAGCGCCGGAGGCAGGGGCGGCGCTGGACGGGGACGGGAGCGGCGAGGGCATTTGTCGTGCCTGGGAGAGGAGAGGGACGACGGTGCCCCGGGCAAGTAGAGCGCCTCCATGGCTGCTGCTCGAAGCTTCCTGGGAGTTCTAGGATGGCTGGTGGGCGGGGATGCGCTGGCGGCCATCGATGCGAAATCGGACGGACGGGGATGATGTACTGTAGTTCAACAGTGCCCATGTGAGAGGATTCCACTGTAGATCGGGATCCTCAGGTTTAAAGGAGTATAGATAGATTATCCATGCTAACTTTAAGTCAGTTCCGAGGTTGTTTAACTTCACATTTGTAACACTCTGTTAACTAAAAATAACCGCCCCAGTGTAACTAACTAGCTACAGAGTATCCCAATTTATCCCCAAATCTTAACCCTAGAATACCATAGCTGAGATGAAACTACATTCGTCAAAGGGAAACCCTAAAGCCATTTAACATTCACCATTCATCCATTAATCCACCCCTATCGCACATACACAGATCTTAACTTCAGGACGAAATTTAATATGACTAGCACCCAAAAAAATTGAAATAAAAATACCCGTGGTTGCCGGAACGAGCAATCGATGGGAAGTCAGCGCTTCGAACCGATCCGCCGCCGCCAAGCCTCCCCTTCGGCGCCCCCACCAACCGATGGCGATTGTGGCTGCAAGGCTCTAGGATCCGGGCGGCCGCCGGTCCCGCTACGGGCGGAGGTGGCCGTCGCGCGCCGGCGGCGACGCGGAAAGTGGAGCTGCAGGTTTCGTTGCGACCGCGAGGGGAGAAGAGCTCAACCGGGAAGGTGTTTCTTAGATGGGCTATTTAGGCTTTGGGCTATTTGGGCTTTCGAATTGGGCTGGTGCGGGATGTAATTTTTTATCAAAAAAGATGTTGCCATTCCAATCGTTTTTGTGCTCGAAAGCGAAGCACCGATGGGATCCCCTTTCTTCCCCTTGGGGAATGCTAGCTAGCTGGCATCAACAGCACGTCCTGTAGTGTAGTGAGCAGTGAGGTCCGAGTCATGCAAGTGACACCCAACATCTATACGCAGCCAATTAACAAAAAAGCTTAGGTACGTGATGAGATTCCTGGCCCTTTGCATTCTCCAACAGCTATTACCAAGCTCCCCCATTTTTATATTAATTACACACGAAAGGATTGAAAGTTTGTGTGTAGTACTTGTCAATTTACAGGTCATGTTCTTGCTTGATATCGATGTGATGGTTGGAGGATCTTTACAAGGTTCGTTTTGCCGCCACTTGGAGTCGGTCATATATGTTGTTGTTTTTTTCCTTTTTCATTTGTTTTTTTCCCATACGGCTTCAACTTGATCAATGGTTTGGCCTTTTTCTTGTTTTGTGTTCCTTCTGCGTGTTTCTGTTTTGTTTTATACTTCAAGCTATATGACCATGTTGTTGCTGCTGCTGGGAGGATGGGCTTACTCCTAGGTGTGTGAAACTCATGTTCATCCTATGTTTTGTTTCACAAGTATAGCACCATTTGTTTTTCTTTTTCTATAATAGACCTATACTTAATTATAACTTGGGTTGGCTCTCTGTAATTGGGTGCCTACTCGCTAGCTAGTTGGTATTGTATTTACCCTTCATCTTAATTAAAAAAAAAATGTGCCGAGGAATGCTTGTGGAAAAACCCAATAAGGATGTCATATAACTATGTGTCCATCCATGAATAACATGGAGCTTAACAATGAGATGGACGTCAAATAATTATGTTTCTCTATAATGTAATAATGGGAAATGGTAACATCTCAAACATAGAGGATTGTGCATGAAAACTAAACTAGCATATGTAGTCCTTTGTCCTAAAATATAACGTATCGAAACATTCAAAATTTGGCCCAAATTATTAGTTATTGTAGGTGAATTAACCCTTCCAAAACACCAATTACATGTGTACCTACTATAAATGTTGACACCGAAGTTCTCTAAAGGTCTAGCTTCAAATTAATTGACATCCGATTCCGGCTATCATAAGTCAAAACACTTGCTACGCAAAAAGTAGAAACATGTTTTTCTCTTTACTTAGAAATAAATCAAAGCACTTGTAATGTCTAGGTGTAAGTAACCGGATAACGATGAAGAAGAAATACCCTCCACCAAAAACGCTAACGATATACCTCTACATTGCAAACGAAGCTATGTGTTCCTCGCCTTTCAGTTCGAATGCTGAAAAAGACTCACGACGAAACACTAGCGGTAGCTCTACCTTACAACCGAGCTCTCCGCTCCTTACTTTGAACCTCTAACTACATAATGTGTCCCTAAAATCATGAAACATGTTTCCTACGTAACAAGGGGGTCTCATGGAGAATCGCTTTAAATTTGTTTGCAGTGGTAGAGTGTCGCGGTATCACTTTAGCTCGCAAATGTGGTTTTATTCATATATAGGTAAGGATAAAACGATGGGAAATGCTTGTTAAAGGTTTGCGAAAATGATTATTCACAAGTGAAGTCTAGTAAAATTGCCTTATGATGTGTGAGTAGGTAGGTATACAGTGAGAAAAAAAAAGGGCCATCGTGTGCGTGTGCGTAGCATTTCTTCTCCGGCTGACTGAAGGAAGGAAAGGAAAGGAAGGAAGGCGTGGGTCTCGAGAGCAGCTTAAAAAGGAGCTCTCTGCACAAAAATGGCTTCGCCAGCGATACCATTCGCCCCCTCACGTCCCATCGCGCCCTTCCCTTTGTCTCCGTCTCCGTCTCGCTCTCGGGGTGTCCTCCTCCATGGCCACCGCCGCCGTCTGCCGCTCCCGCAAGCCCCGACGCAGCTGCAGCTGCTACTAGACTGCTAGAGGAGGAGGCCGGGCCGGCAGGCAGGTCGCGAGCTCGATCGCCTGGCGCCGCCGGGCCCGAGCTGGAGTCCATGGTGCTGGATCTCAATGCCGAGTCGCCGACGGCCGGGTCGGCTTTCTCGGCCACCTCCAGCTCCAGCGGCGTCGTCATGGGCGGGGGGCTTGTTCCGGTTCGACCTACTCGGAGGGACAGGGACAGGGACACCCGACGAGCAGGAGGGTTGCTCGCCCTCGCCGACGCCCGTCGTGACGCGCCAGCTCTTCCCCTTGCAGTCGTACTCGTACCCAGACGCCGCTGCTGCCGCCAACGGGTCGCCGCCGCCGCCGGAGGTGGCCGGGGCATGGCCGCGCCGCGCACCGGATCTCGGGCCTCCGGCGCCGGCGCCGGCGCTGCCACAGCCTGCTGCGCCTTCGTCGCCCGCGGCTGCGTCTCCTGCCGCCGGGAAGAAGAGCCGGCGCGGGCCCAGGTCCCGGAGCTCGCAGTACAGGGGCGTCACCTTCTACAGGCGGACCGGCCGCTGGGAGTCACACATCTGGTGAGCAATCTCTCGAGCCGAGTCTCTCAGCCAATCACCATCTCTCAGCACTCAGCAACCTAATCCGTTCTCTTCCTCATTGGCGCTTGCACTCACTTATCAGTAACCACTCGTTTGTATCGTCCAATTGCGCAGGGACTGCGGAAAGCAGGTCTACCTGGGTGAGCTCAAATTCTAGCTTAGCTTCCCCTGCTCAACCTACTCTGCCAACTGTTAGTGTGCTGCTTGGCTTGATTCTGTTGTTTTTCCTTACAGGTGGATTTGATACTGCACACGCCGCAGCAAGGTTTCAACTTAGCACTGATGCATTCAAATATAATTTGACTGTCAGTGCAAATTAATTTTGCTTGTCGACATGCTGCGATTGTTGAATTGCATTGTGCAGGGCCTACGATCGCGCCGCGATCAAGTTCAGAGGCCTTGACGCGGACATCAACTTCCAGTTGAAGGACTATGAGGATGATTTGAAGCAGGTATGATGTGTGATGCTGGTTTTCTGTTTTGAGGGCTTATTAGCTGTTGTGATTGATCCATCCTGATGATTGGTTAGTTTGTGCACTCTTAGATGAGGAATTGGACCAAGGAGGAGTTTGTTCACATACTCCGACGTCAAAAGCACTGGGGTTGCCAGGGGAGCTCAAAATACCGTGGTGTGACGCTACACAAGTGTGGTCGGTGGGAAGCAAGGATGGGTCAGCTTCTGGGAAAGAAGTAAGTAATCTTGATACCTACATAGGCACACCTAGCTTTGGTGTAGTTTATGGAGTAGCTCAGGCATTTTTTTCCATGAGGTGAACAAAAACTCTGTTCGGATGAACTGCTTGAACAGAATTGACAGTTACTATTGAGATGGAACGTAGGTACTCCATGGTTGTAGCTGCTGACTGCTGTAGGATCAAAAAATGGCAAATCTGAGTGGTACAGTAACGTATTGTAAGGAGCATGTTTATGCTTTCTTTAGCTTTCATCCTAACTGTTGACACTAAAATAATGGTTTCTTTAGCATAGCATCCTCCTGTCAACACTAACACTAGGTTATGTTAAAGGCCACATTTCTCTAATAATGATTATTCTGGTAATCCAGTTATTGAAAACTGCAATCCAAGTGCAGTATCAGTATAGCTAATATAGCACCGAGTATCACTTTTATAAATTTAGTAATTTACTGAGAGTAAGAGATGATATTATTGTGCAGGTACATCTACCTTGGGCTGTTTGACAGTGAACTCGAAGCAGCAAGGTTCAGTTAGTAGTGATGCACACTTTTTTATATATTTTTTGTATATTTATGGATGCCAAGCACTTATGCCCTCACACTTGATCTATTTGTTGTTTCTGTAGAGCGTATGACAGGGCAGCCATTCGCTTCAATGGACCGGATGCTGTTACTAACTTTGATTCTAGTTCCTATGATGGAGATGTCCCACTTCCACCGGCAATTGAGAAAGATGGTACTATTGGAATAGTGTATTTAGTTTAGTCTTGTGTTCACTAGATGATCCTCTACAAATCTTACTGGGAATAATTTTTCTTAGCAGTGGTTGATGGGGACGTCCTTGATCTGAATTTGAGGATTTCACAACCTAATGTGCATGATCTCAAGAGTGATGGTACCCCTGACTGGTTTTGCATTAAGTTGTAATTCTCCTGCTTCGAGCTCCGTCAAGTTTCTGAGGTAAATACATTACAGTTTTATGCTACACATATGCGATTCTTGTCAATGTCTCAATTGTTAGTACCAGTTAAATGAGTATCATATAGCTAAACATTTTTAGTACCTCAAAGCATAAGTTTTCAATATTGTTACATGTGAACTGTTGTACACATTTGGCCATTTTGGTAACCCTGCTTAATACTTGCTAAACATAAGCTTTCTGCGGACCTACAATTCTTGACCTCAACTCAGAAATCGAAGAATATGTGTTCTCTGTTTTGCCCTGTTCATAAAAATCACAAAAAAATTGTTAAGAAAACCTGCAACTTGACTAGCAATTTGGTATGTTTATTACGTGCATAACGCCAAAGACAGATAATTCCAAGTTGTAAAGCTTTCCATGTCGTCAACCTCAGTTTATTTGATTCCAATTGTGCCACTGCTATCTGAGGTATGAATGCATAAATCTGGTATTGAATCAGTAACTCACTGCACCTTTATTGTTTTGCATTTGTAGCCAATAAGCCCTCAGTGGCCTGTGCATCCTCACAGCACACCGATGCAACCCCAGCATCCACATTTGTATGGATCTCCTTGTCCAGGCTTCTTTGTGAACCTCAGGGTAACTCTTACATCCATGTGTTTGTGTTCTGTCATCACAAAGTATCATTATAATTACCACTGACTTTCGAATGGACAATTTTCAAGCACACACAAGAATATTGCTAAATTTGTGTACTACTAGAACTTTGCTTATATTTTTCCATGTGCAACCTTTAATATTCGTAACATAGCTCAATATATATGTTTATAATGTTGTTTCCTTTTTTCTCCTACTAGACACTACAATATACTCCCTCCGCTCCGAAAAACATGCAATTCTCGCTTCTCGAAGTCAACGTTTGTAAACTGTCGATAATAATTATATATTAAAAATATATAAACATTTATACTAAGTAATTAGTATCATCAGAAAAGTCTTTAAGTCTAGCTTTTTAACAAATTTATTTGGAGATATAAATGTTGCACGTATTTTCTAGAAATCTAGTCAAAGTTGACATGTTTTCCACACCATGTTTTTTTTGGCACAGAGGTAGTACTACATATTTGTTCCTCCAAAAGTCTGAAATAGTCACGTTATAGTTCTGGATACTGTTTTGCTTGTGAGCTACTATTGTCGGTATATGAGTAGTTGTGGATACGTACTGTCTGCCTGTTCAGTTCAATCAAATGAATCTCTGTTTTCCTGTCAAAACATTTTCTGCAGCTTTAGTCCTGAAGATGCTATAGGTTACATGAATGCTCTGCCTACATAGCTGCCGCGCCCAGCCTTGCTTTGAGCCAAGCAAAGATTCACGGCTGACACGCATCTCGTGTATGGCAACTGCAGGAGGAGGCGCCTTCTATGGCTATGGAGGAGGAAAACGGGCAGAGCCGGCGTTCCCCGGTTGGGCATGGCAAATGCAGGGCTCCCCTGCCCCATTTCTCCCCGCTACTGCAGCATCATCAGGATTCTCTACCGCCACCGGCGTGGACGCGGCCGGCAGTGTGCCGCTGCCGCCGACGTCCGGTGGCCCCGGCAGTTGCTCTCCGGCTACCAGCAGCTCCGGTTCCCCCCAACTGCCTGACTGACAGACAGACAGACTCCCCCAGTCCTCCTCCTGTTGAGTTGGAGGGTGGAGACGGCGTCTGAGCTGAGCTGAGCTGAGCTGGCCGGTGATCGAATGGGTGGCTGGCTGTCCATGCCCATGCGCCACCGCCGCCGCCGCCGGCGGGGTGGGTAACAGTCGCCGCCACTTGGTTGTGTGTGGGAGTATTATGGTTTGGTGAGAGACAGTGGATGGATGCAGCGAGCGATCTTGCTGCTGTGTGTGCTGTCTCACTCACTTGCCGTCGATCTCCCCACCCACATCATCTAGTATCCAATATGAATTTATTTATTTATCGTCGAAACTCTAGCGTTCATGATTCGTTCTGGAGTAGTATTTGTTTCGTTTTGATAATAACGGACAAAGTAGCCAACTGATGGATTATGATCGTGTAGCGAAAACCTGTGTAATAAATCATCTTTTGTATATTTGTACAGTATTTACGATGATGAAATAATGCTCTGGCGAGTGAGCAGCCAGACCCAGCCAACGCATGAGTTGATAAAGATGCTGTGAATGAACAGTTTTTTTTTTTTTTTTTAAAGATGCTGTGAACAGAAGTGGTGGGGCCACAGGCAAGGGCAATCGGGGCTGGGGCTATCAGCCAAGCCAATGCCTTTTCCTGGCTATCCAGCGAGTATTCCTTTGCCTGTCCGCCATTGCCATTGCTCTCTCAGGCTCAGCTCGCAGTCAGTGGCCTGGCCACTGTTACTTCTGGCACAGCTAGCTTCTGACTGATGGATGCCCATACACGGACGGCGTTGCCATGTCGCTGTCATCTTCCTGGCTGGCTGCCGGCTGGGGCTTTGGCCTGCAGAAGGCTGCCATGCCGCTTCCTAAGCGGGGGTTTTGGTTGGTTGCTCTTTCTGGCGATCTCTCTGTCTCTGTGATGCCGTTTCGGGAGCGGTGCACGTCGATGCCGATTCGATACGAATACGATAGGCCCAGTACAACTACTGTTGCCTTGCCCGTCGTCTGTGTTCGGCCGCCTGCCTCTCTCTGGATAGGGTGTAGCTCGTCGTCGCCGCCAGGCTACTGGTTGGTTCCTTGTTTATTGGTCCGCTGTTTTGGCGCGATGGTTGTTGGATTCTGGCCGGTGTTTGTTTGTTTCTCCGTATGATTTGGGGGGGCTCACGGCGGCTTTGGCTGGCAAGTGGCAGCAGCGGCGGCGTAAAGGGCTGGCTGCGTGCTCAGGTTCGATGCCAACTTCTGTGGATGCTCACTCACCGGATGGGTACTCGTGCATCCTCCACCAGCAAAATAAGGGGTTCCGCGCCCCTACTCGCCACACCACACTCGTGGCTACCACGGTACGCTGGCCGCTATTTGGATTGCGTCCCTACTCGCCATGCCCTGCGCTCCCATGTTTGGCCGCTGTTTAGATTGCGTCGCCGCTCGCCATTATGCCCTGCACTTCCATGTTTGTTGTTTGCTCCTGTGTTTTGCTCCTGCTCGAGTAAAACCGCGGCGTGGTCGTGGCGAGCAGTGGCAACCGAATCGACCGCCACAGGTTGTGGCCATCATGGGCGTAGCGTGACAATGTGCAGTGCCAAACCAAATAGACCTTAAATTTACTGTGGATGCACACCTTATTTTTCTAATAAACCAGTTAATTTAATAATAAAATATATTTTCACAGTAGATACATGAGGATATATAGGTCTTAATATGCTGTATATAAGTCTAGTCAAATACTATTTAACTTCTTGGAAATCAAAATGTAAAAAAAAAATTTCTTCTTTTCGACTGAAGTAGGACTAATGTACCCCCTCCGTCATTTTGAAAGTGTCGTTTTTGACTTTTTGGCTATCAAGTTTGACCATCCGCTTTATTTAAAAAATTTATGCAAATAATAAATTAAATAAATAATCATTAAAGTATTTCTAATGACAAAATAAATCATAACAAAATAAATAATATTTATACAAAAAAAAAATTTGAATAAGACGATGATCAAACACGATAAAGACGGAAAACCAAAGAGACATCTTCAAAGGGACGGAGAGAATTGTGTAGCCAAGTGGTGGTCCAAGCTCTTGATGCTTGCCTTTCCCCAATTCTCTTCTCTTTCTGCTGTGAATGGTCCAGTCCGTGGGCTTTGGCATATTACTCGGCTATTCCTGCAATGGTTGTTGATGATGATGCTTCTGGTCTAGGAAAGTAGGTGAGCTCTTACCCTTCTACCAAATCATGCGGTCCATACACTACATTCGATGTAAAATGTGTGCACTCCAATATTAATGTGCACTAATATCTGTAGTACAAATATTCTGTACTAATAAAAGATAATTTTTTCTGCAATTTTGATAGTAGTAATCCTACTACTTTTCTGTTGTCAGTTTATATGAAATTTTAGATATTATCATATTAACTAGAAGTATTCCGCCGTTGCCGCTGGGTATTTAGAAGGACTTTTTGAGATCTGAATTTTAATAACTAATAATTTTTATCACAATTTGCTTTTGAAGAAGATTCAAACTGAAGGTTAGAAACATGGTGCAGGCTCAGGATCCTTGAATTTCAACCGTGTCCAAAAGTCAACGATAGAATCATCAAAGTACTGGGCAAGAATGATTTAGACAGGCAAAAGTGAAAGAATCAGCTGATTAACATGTCAGTAGTATTAAGCCGTGCGTTCTTGGCGCATCTTCCAGGCCGTGCAGGCCCCATGCATCCAACAACGGCTTGGTGCAACGACTTGCGTTTGCTTAATGTATAAGCAGCTAGATATAGAAATGAATGAATATCAACAATCTTGGTGAGGACCGATGATGAACCTCATGCAACTAAGATTAAATCCATGAACCTCCTTATTGCCTCAAAGAACGTACAGCTACGTGCATGATCAGGCATGCAACATTACAGATCAATGGACAAACCAACAGAAGGAAAATAGAAACTGAATGATCATAATGTAAACTGGCGAAATATCATGCTACTATAATCCATGTGCTGGCCAAAAAGACGTCTAGAGTTTTGTATCCAGCAGCTTCCCAGTCGAAGTGCTTGGTGAAGAAGTCCACGAACGCCGGGTTCTGGATCACGTTGGTGTTGATGCAGGTGCCGAACGGGAAGCTGCTGTCCATCTGCATCACGCGGATGGACGCGCCGGAGATGCCCGACGCCGCCGCGCTGCCGAAGTTGAGGACCACGTCCCGCTTGCGCACCTGTCCACCTGATCAATGTGGAGCACATCAGCGTTCTTCAGTGCGTGGCGCACGGACATCTGAGCTGACTACTGTGAATGAAAATCTTGTTCGGACCGCAATCGATCGAGCGAGCGAGTTGCGAGTGTCGTTCTCGCGGCGAGACAAGCCGTGCCGGGGCAATACTACTGACATGTTAATCAGCCGGATGATTGATATTCAGAAAACTGATTCATGAGAAATTATCAGCGGAAGGACAAATCAACAGAAGGAAAAATTATCACCAGTGCTGGGAACGGCGAGCATGGATCCCTTTATCAGCGGAAGGACAAATCAACAGAAGGAAAATAGCCTTGACCACAGCATCAACCATTTCCTGGCCGGGGCGGCCTTCGACACGATGATCAGGGCGAAGGCGGCCGTGGACGCCGTGCCGGGGTGCCGTGTGAGGAACTGGAGCTTGGGGAAGGGGAAAGAACAGCACGAGATAGGTTCAGACGAATCTTAGAACGAGTTTGAAATGTTTGATACAATTCTTTTCATGATCTCTCTTCCTTTCCCTCTCTACTACTTATACATCACACGAGCCAGCTTGGGCCTTGGTAACGAATGTTGGGCCGGCGAGTCCTCTTGGGCCTTGTAGGCGAAGTACTTCCAGATGGGGCAGGCGAGGCTTGGGGCGAGCCTGACGAAGTCGCTTCTACATCGTGGCTGCCGACAATCCCCTCGCTTGAAAGCCGGCATGACCCCAGGCCGGTGCGCGAGGAAACTTCCCGAAGCGCCACCGTAGACCCCAGGTTGCCAAATCAGGGGTAGAGTCGACCAGGATGAGCCCTTCTTCGACCGGGTTGTCGCCAATAGACCAGCGACATAGCAAAGACACGCATAGGTACCGCAGATGTGACAAATCGGAAGGTAACACGGATCAAACAGCTTCGGCACCTGGTGATAGCTTGAGCTGGGATACGTGGAACACAGGGTGAACCGCCGCGCCAGGAGGAAGGGCCAGCTTGTAAGCCACAGCACCAACTTTCTCAATGATACGAAACGGACCGAAGAAACGGAAGCATAGCTTGTTACTGGAGCGGCGAGCAATCGTGGACTGAATGTACGGCTAGAGCTTCAGATATACCAGAGCGCCAACTGGGAACGAACGTTCGGTGCGACCTTTGTCAGCCTGGCGCTTCATGCGTGTCTTCGCCCGAAGAAGGTGCTGCCTGACAACATCTCGCATGAGCTCACGATCAGCCATCCAGGAGTGCAAATCAGAAACTGGAGCCACACTGTCCAGGTTGATGCCCAAGTGACGAGGTGCATGGCCATACAACGCACTTCAAAGGGGGAACGCCCCGCAGCGAGATGAAATCTCATGTTTGGTTTTGGAAATTGATGACACACTTTGTGGACTAATCCTTGCTCTAAGTGTATGACTTGAGATAGGATTAGGTTGATGACAAGGAGCATGATGATCATGAACATGGACAATGTCGGTGGACTTGATGGATCGTCAAGCTCGGTGATCGGCTTGGGAGGAACCCGAGATCAAGGCAAAGGTATCTTGATAGGGTTTTCCTTTCGGTGATCAAGACACGATAGAGCGTGTGATCACATTATAGGATAGATAGCCGACTATCAAGAGGGGATGCCGCGACAATCCTTTGGTGAAGTGCTTCTAGGTCCAATTGACTTGCATATTGCATTTAGGACATGAGAGCACTAACTTCGATCTTGCCTAACATCTCGACGAGCTAACATTAATGATAACGTGATTATCTTGGACGTGTTGGCAACTTATGGCAAGAGGCGAAGCAAGGTTGAAGCAAAGGGCGACAACAAGATGAAGAACACGCCGAAATGCCCGACGGACGACGCTGTGACCGGAAGCACGCCGCTCGACCGGACGCCCGGTGGGTGCTTCTAGCAGAGCATGTTTCGGCCGATTTCACCGGACGCGTCGACCGGACGCGTGGAGGAAGCCGTTTCGCCTGGCGGGCCCGTTGTTTGTCGGTAGTGACCGGAAGCATCGACCGACCACCGGTGGTTCCGTTCGGTGCGTCCGGCCACCCCCGCGAGAGCAAATTTTTGGAGCAACGGCTCCATTTCGAGAGGAGCCATATATATACTTGGTTGGCTGGTTTCTTAGGCTCTCTCTTGCACATTTGAAGCTTCCATCTTGCTAGTGAGCATTTGATACTCCTCTCCACTCATCTCCCCAACTCTAACTCGAATTCTTGGTGAGATTGAGAGTGATAGAAGTGCATTGCATTGCTTGGTTGCATCTAGAGCACTTCATCCTTGGAGAAGCCGCGGGATTCTTGTTTCTCTTGGAAATTTGCCCGGTTCCCTAGCGGCTTGAAGCAAGAGGCGGTGTTGAGCTCGAGTGGAGCTTGTTCGAGGCCACACCGGTGGTTATTGTGAGGGGTTGAGCCTTACCCCGCGGGAGGTTCGCGAAAGGCGTCACTAGTGGATTGCTCGTGGCTTGTTGGACCCTCTCTTGTGATCGTTTGCTTGAGCGCCCATAGGGGTTTTGGCACCGGCCATTAAGCTTAACAACCGTCAAGTGAGTGTGTCGCCACAACGGGGACTAGCGTGCCGGCAAGCACGTGAACCTCGGTGAAAAATCATCGTGTCAACCTTGTTGTGCTCGTTGGAGATTTCTTGTTGATCACGGTGATTGGCTTCCACCTCTACACATCGACGTCGGTATATAGTTCACTACTCCACGTGTATTTACTTTGATATATCTTGTGTAGCTTTGCTTAGGTTGTTAGCTTGTTTAGTGTAGTTTAGCTCCTAGTGGTAAATTAGTTAGTCTTGCTTGCTCACCTAGGAGTAAACTAGCAACCTAGTCTTTTGTGTGGATTAGAGACAATAGAATTTGACTTGTGGCTTGTTTAGCTAATTTGTAGCACCGCTTATTTAGCTTCGCCATCTTATTGTCTAATCCGTTTGTTTAGTGTTGTTGCAAGAATTTTTAATAGGCTATTCACCCCCCCTAGCCATTAGGACCTTTCAAGTGGTATCAGAGCCGAGGCACCGTATTTGAGTGGCTTAACATCCAACGGTGATAAGAAAATGGCTACTTTCCATGTCAACAACACCAAGAAGGCGCCACCTTTCGATGGCACCAACTTTGGGCATTGGAAGTTGAAGATGACCGCACACCTCAAGCAAATCAATAGAGAAGTGTGGGTTGTCACCGAAAACAAGTTTGAAGTGGCAAAGCCAAATGAGCCAACCGCGGCGGAAGAAAAGAAAATATATGCCAATGATGTGGCCGTGAGTGCTTTTCATGAGGCATTCAACGATAGAGTGTTTGAGCAAGTCAAGACACTCACCATCGCCCATGACATATGGAAGAAGCTAGAAGAGTGCTATGAGGGCACCGAAGGAGTCAAGCAAGCCAAAGCGTACATCAAGCTTGAACAATTCAATAGCTTCAAGATGGAGGAAGATGAGAGTGTGCCGGAGATGTTCCACCGCATGCAAGTGTTGGTGAACGATCTCAATGCACTCGGTGAAGGCATCAAGGACACAACATTCAACATGAAGTTCTTGAGGTGCTTACCGGAAAGATTTGAGATGCTCAAGACCGAGCTAGTGAAGACCAACTTGAAGCTCTTGACACCAAATCAATTGCTTGATGAAGTGATGACCGATGATTCATTTAGAGATGATTCAAAGAAGCAAGAGCTCATCAACAAGGCTAACAAGAAGGCTAAGGATGAGGATAAGAAAGAAGATAAGAAAGGCCTAGCACTCAAAGCTAGTTCTTCATCTAAGGGCAAGAAGAAGAAGGAAGAATCAAGTGATGAAGAGGATGGCACTTCTACTAGTGGAAGTGAAATTGATGAGCACATGGCTCTCTTTATGAGGAGATTGGGAAAGTTTGTGAAGAAAAACTACATCTCCAAGAACAAGAAGAAGCCATCATCCAAGAAGACCAAGGGTGGCAAGAATGAAGGCAATATGACATGCTTTCGGTGTCATGATGATTGCCATCTCATTGCGGAGTGCCCATATGAGAGTGATGATGAGAAGGGCATCAAGAAAGTAAGAAAGAAGAATGATGCCAAGAATGAGAAGGAGAAGAAGCCGAAGAAGAAGAATGAGTCACATGTGGCTATGTGGGATAGTGATGGCTCATCCTCTTCAAGTGATGAAGAAGAGGAAAAGAAGAAGAAGAAGGAACAAGCTCACCTTGCTATGCATGACAAGATCTCCCTCTTCGACACTCCTTCTTCATGCTTCATGGCTAAGGCCACAAAGGTACAATCTATCACTAATGATGATGATGATGATAGTGATAGTGATAGTGATGATGAGGAGCAAACACTCACTAGGGAAGAATTGCAAAGCATGCTTGATGATTGCATTGTCATGTTCAAGCAAAGTAGAAAGGAATGCAAGGGCTTGCGTAAGGAAACAAAGAGCCTTAAGCAAGAACTTGTTGAGCTTCGGACATCTTATGAGAGTCTAGAGGTAGACCATAAGAAGCTTGAGAAATCACATTCTAAGTTAGAGAAAGCTCATTTCTCTCTACTAGAAGAGCACAAGTTGTGCCTAGTGGTTGAAAATGTTGATACATCCAATGCAAGCATCATGTGTGACATTCTTGTTGATGAATCAACCCCCAAGTGTGAGACCTCCACTAGCTCTATCACTAGCATATCCATCTCTAGTGAAGATAATGACAACCCTATGCTTATTCATGAGAATGCTTGTTTGAAAAGGGAAGTGAAGGAGCTCAATCACACCTTGGCTAAGGCTTATGGTGGTGAGGACCGCTTGCTTATGTGCTTGGGTAGCCAAAGGGCATCCTTGTATAAGGAGGGCTTAGGCTATATCCCCAAGAAAGGCAAGGCCGCCTATGTGACTCACAAGACTCGTTTTGTGAAGAGCAATGGTAGCTATTGCAAAGCTTGCAAGCAAGTTGGTCATGTGGAGCAAAAGTGCATGAACAAGAGAACCAATGTCTCTTCCATCAAGCTTGATAATTCTTATATGCTTGTGAAGAAGAACAATGATGTTCGTGCTAGGTACATTGGTACACCATGGATGGGCTCAAAGAAGAAAGCCATTTGGGTACCAAAGGCCTTGGTGACTAACCTTGAAGGACCCAAGCAACATTGGGTACCTAAGAAAAATTGATCTTATTTTGTAGGTTAATTATCGTGCCGGAGGAGAGCATTGGATAATGGATAGTGGGTGCACTCAACATATGACTGGGGATTCTCTTATGTTCAAGTCAATTAGCATCAAGGGCATTGATGAATATGAGTCAATCACTTTTGGCAATGACAAGAAGGGTAGTGTTTTGGGTCTTGGCAAGATTGCAATTACACAAGAGAAGACTCTATCCAAAGTGTTGCTAGTGGACAATCTTGATTACAATCTCTTGTCGGTTTCTCAACTTTGTGACCTTGGCTACAAATGTATATTCACAAGCCAAGAAGTTAAAGTGGTTAGTGGTGATGGTGCCAATATGATCTTCAAGGGATTTAGATATGGTGATCTCTATCTTGTTGATTTCAAGTCAAAAGAAGCTCAATTGACAACATGTTTACTCTCAAAGGCTAGCAAAGGGTGGTTGTGGCATAGAAGGCTTGGTCATGTAGGGATGAAGCAATTGAACAAGTTAGTGAAGCATGACTTGGTTAGAGGCTTGAATGATGTGAAGTTTGAGAAGGACAAACCTTGTGGAGCATGTCAAGCCGGCAAGCAACATGGCAATGCACATCCAACCAAGAGTACAATGAGTACAAGCAAGGCATTTGAGTTGCTACATATGGACTTGTTTGGGCCAACATCATACTCTAGCATTGGTGGCAACAAGTATGGTTTTGTCATAGTTGATGACTACACAAGATATACATGGGTGTTCTTTTTGCATGACAAGAATGATGTGTTTGAGCTATTCAAGACTTTTGTCAAGAGGGTGCAAAATGAATTTGAGACATCCATCAAGAAGATTAGGAGTGACAATGGAAGTGAATTCAAGAACACAAGAATTGAAGAGTTGTGTGATGAGCTTGAAATTGGACATCAATTCTCACCAACCTACACTCCTCAATCAAATGGTGTAGTTGAGAGGAAGAATAGAACCTTGATTGAAATGACAAGATCAATGCTTAGTGAATACAATGTTAGTCATTCATTTTGGGCGGAAGCAATCAACACGGCTTGCTATTGTAGCAACCGTCTCTATTACCATGGGATGCTTGGCAAGACACCATATGAGTTACTCAATGGAAGGAAGCCCAACATTGGATACTTTAGAGTCTTTGGATGCAAATGCTATATTCTCAAGAAAGGCACAAGATTGGGCAAGTTTGACAAGAAATGTGATGAAGGATTCTTAGTTGGATATTCTACCACATGCAAAGCATATAGAGTATGGAACTTGGGTAGTGGCAAGCTTGAAGAAGTTCATGATGTGGAATTTGATGAAACCCAAGGCTCTCAAAATGAAGTTGAAAATCATGATGATGTTAGTGGTTCCAACTTGGAGAATGCAATGAGGACAATGGATATTGGTGACATTAGACCATGGCAAGTTGAAGATGATGAAGACACTCCTTTGTCTATCACTACAATTGAGTTTGATGCAAATGAAGCAAGCACTAGTGGTACTCAAGATGAAGATCAAGAGGAACAAGAGCAACAAGCTAGTCCAACTTCCCATCCTAGTCATCAAGTGCAAGTGATGCAACCATCCAACATAGCAAGAGATCATCCAATTGATCAAATTGTGGGTGACATCAATAGTGGAGTGGTTACTAGAAGAAGATTAGCATCTTTTTGTGCTCACCATGCCTTTGTAGCACAAGAAGAACCGGAGAACATTGAAAATACACTCAAGAAGGAAGATTGGATCAATGCTATGCATGAAGAATTGAACAACTTCAAGAGAAATGATGTATGGGAATTGGTGGAAAGGCCAAGGGACTACAATGTGATAGGAACCAAATGGGTCTTCAAGAACAAGCAAGATCAAGATGGAATTGTTGTGAGGAACAAGGCAAGGCTAGTAGCTCAAGGGTACACTCAAGTAGAGGGTCTTGACTTTGGAGAGACCTATGCACCGGTTGCTAGACTTGAAGCAATTAGAATCTTGCTTGCTTATGCATGTGCTCATGATATCAAGCTCTATCAAATGGATGTGAAGAGTGCATTCTTGAATGGCTTCATCAACGAGTTGGTATATGTGGAGCAACCACCGGGCTTTGAAGATGAAAAGTATCACAACCATGTCTACAAGTTGAAGAAGGGTTTGTATGGCTTGAAGCAAGCACCAAGAGCATGGTATGAGAGGTTGAGAGATTTTCTCCTCTCTAAAGGGTTCAAGATGGGAAAGGTGGACACCACTCTCTTCACCAAGAAGATTGGCAAAGACTTGTTTGTGTTGCAAATATATGTTGATGACATTATCTTTGGGTCAACCAACCAAGAGTTTTGTGAAGAGTTTGCAAAGATGATGGCCAATGAGTTTGAGATGTCAATGCTTGGAGAACTCACATTCTTTCTTGGACTTCAAATCAAGCAATTGAAGAATGGCACATTCATTAGTCAAGGCAAGTACATCAAGGACATGATCAAGAAGTTTGATCTTCAAGATGCCAAGTCAATGTCCACACCAATGGGAACTAATGGAAGCTTAGACCCCGACCCTAGTGGCAAGATGGTTGAACAAAAGAAGTATAGGTCTATGATTGGTAGTTTGCTCTATGCAACCGCATCAAGACCGGACATAGCATTTAGTGTGGGCATGTGTGCTAGATATCAATCCGATCCAAGAGAAAGTCACCTCAAAGCAACTAAGAGAATTGTGAGGTACTTGAAGGGCACACAAGATGTTGGACTATGGTATCCAAAGGGATCCAAGTTTGATTTGATTGGATATTCGATTCCGACTATGGAGGGTGCAAGATCAATAGAATGAGCACAAGTGGCACATGTCAATTTCTTAGAAGGTCACTAGTATCATGGTCTTCAAAGAAGCAAAATAGTGTTGCTCTTTCAACCGCCGGCCGAATACATTAGTGCGAAAGTTGTTGCACTCAATTGCTTTGGATGAGGTCAACATTGAAGGATTTTGGATTCCAATTTGACAAAGTCCCATTGTATTGTGACAATGAAAGTGCAAGGAAGATGACCCAAAAATCCGGTTCAACATCCAAGAACAAAGCACATTGATATAAGGCATCACTTCATAAGAGATCATCAACAAAAAGGGTGACATTTGTATCATGGGCATTGGCACCGAAAGATCAACTAGCCGACATATTCACCAAGCCACTTGATGAGAAGAGGTTTTGTATGCTAAAGGGAGAATTAAACATTATTGACTTCTCCAACTTGAGTTGATGCACCCCACTTTATATGACATGCCTCTTCTTCGACAAACCCAAGGTAATAGTTGTTTGTCATGGCATTCATATGTTGCTAAGGACTTGTTAGTGCATCTAGCCATCATGCATGCTTACTAGGCTCATTCATAGAAAATCAAATGTTTTCAATGTATGTGTGGCACCACTATTGCTTTGATTGGTTCTATGAACTAGTGGTGGCATATGACATGTTTATGTGCTTGCAATCCTAGTTTCAACTCTAGAAAAATGAGCTATTGATGTGTATTCTAACATGGTGTAAGATAACCCTTATGCATATGAGGTGTGACAAAGCTTGTCCTTGGTTCAAACTTGAATACATGGAAAGGCAAGTGATCTAAATGAGACCACATGTGATACTTTGATTGACTTGATTTCTCTCATTTACACCTTTTTTGGTGATTGTTGACAAAGGGGAGAAATAAGTCACAAAGATGTTGGAAAGGATCACACAAATAGGGGAGCAAGCTCATAGACTATTTGTGCATTTGTTTGTGCATGATCATAACGTGATGTTGCATTGGCAATCTAAATTCAATATACATGATTGCTTGGTGTATGCTAGTTTTTGAAAATTGATTGATGTATTGATCAACTAGCATGCATAGGATGTATCTAGACAAAGCTCACATCTTAGCCTATAATGTTGATCTCATGGGATATGTTGAGTTTTTGATGAATGTCTAGATACATGATGCTAAGGACTCCGATGGTTTCACGCTTCAAAGGTCCAAATTCTAGAACCTTAGCATCTCTTTTTGGTATTAGTATCTCTCCCCAAGATTTCTATCCACACATATGTGCCAACTTGATCCAAACACATGGAAGCACATATGTAGGGGGGGAGCTACTACTACCAAAACCGAACCTTGAAATGTTTGTCCAATCCTTGATTCATGATCAAAACTCTATGGGCAAGCAATTCAAGTTCAATTGAATTTTATTTCCTATCTTTGTGAGTTTGGTTGTCATCAATTACCAAAAAGGGGAGATTGAAATCTCATGTTTGGTTTTGGAAATTGATGACACACTTGTGGACTAATCCTTTGCTCTAAGTGTATGACTTGAGATAGGATTAGGTTGATGACAAGGAGCATGATGATCATGAACATGGACAATGTCGGTGGACTTGATGGATCGTCAAGCTCGGTGATCGGCTTGAGAGGAACCCGAGATCAAGGCAAAGGTATCTTGATAGGGTTTTCCTTTCGTGATCAAGACACGATAGAGCGTGTGATCACATTATAGGATAGATAGCCGACTATCAAGAGGGGATGCCGCGACAATCCTTTGGTGAAGTGCTTCTAGGTCCAATTGACTTGCATATTGCATTTAGGACATGAGAGCACTAACTTCGATCTTGCCTAACATCTCGACGAGCTAACATTGGTGATAACGTGATTATCTTGGACGTGTTGGCAACTTATGGCAAGAGGCGGCACAAGGTTGAAGCAAAGGGCAACAACAAGATGAAGAACACGCGGCGAAATGCCCGACCGGACGCTCGGACGGAAGACGCTGCCGACCGGACGCCCGGTGCGTGCGCCCCGCGAGAGCATGTTTTCGCCGATTTCACCGGACGCGGTGACCGGAAGGACGGACCGAAGCTTCCGGTCTGGACCGGAAGCGTCGACCGGACGCTGTGGAGGAAGCCGTTTCGCCGTGGGCCCGTTGTTTGTCGGTAGTGACCGGAAGCATCGACCGGACCCTCGACCGGACCCGGGCGGGTGGTTCCTGGCCGGTGCGTCCTGGCCACCCCACGAGAGCAAATTTTTGGAGCAACGGCTCCATTTCGAAGAGGAGCCATATATATACTTGGTTGGCTGGTTCCTTAGGCTCTCTCTTGCACATTTGAAGCTTCCAACTTGCTAGTGAGCATTTGATACTCCTCTCCACTCATCTCCCCAACTCTAACTCGAATTCTTGGTGAGATTGAGAGTGATAGAAGTGCATTGCATTGCTTGGTTGCATCTAGAGCACTTCATTCTTGGAGAAGCCGCGATTCTTGTTTCTCTTGGGAATTTGCCCTGTTCCCTAGCGGCTTGGAGCAAGAGGCGGTGTTGAGCTCGAGTGGAGCTTGTTCAAGGCCACACCGGTGGTTATTGTGAGGGGTTGAGCCTTACCCCGGGGAGGTTCGCGAAAGGCGTCACTAGTGGATTGCTCGTGGCTTGTTGGACCCTCTCTTGTGATCGTTTGCTTGAGCTCCCATAGGGGTTTTGGCACCGCCATTAAGCTTAGCAACCGTAAAGTGAGTGTGTCGCCACAACGGGACTAGCGTCTTGGCAAGCACGTGAACCTCGGTGAAAAATCATCGTGTCAACCTTGTTGTGCTCGTTGGAGATTTCTTGTTGATCACGGTGATTGGCTTCCACCTCTACACATCGACGTCGGTATATAGTTCACTACTCCACGTGTATTTACTTTGATATATCTTGTGTAGCTTTGCTTAGGTTGTTAGCTTGTTTAGTGTAGTTTAGCTCCTAGTGGTAAATTAGTTAGTCTTGCTTGCTCACCTAGGAGTAAACTAGCAACCTAGTCTTTTGTGTGGATTAGAGACAATAGAATTTGACTTGTGGCTTGCTTAGCTAATTTGTAGCACCGCTTATTTAGCTTCACCATCTTATTGTCTAATCCGTTTGTTTAGTGTTGTTGCAAGAATTTTTAATAGGCTATTCACCCCCTCTAGCCATTAGGACCTTTCAAATAGAAAGTGATCTGACGTATTATACCAATACTCAGCGAGGGGAAGCCATTGTCGCCAGCTGGTAGGACAGGAGCTGCAGAAACAACAAAGATAAGTCTCCATACACTAATTGACCCGTTCCGGCCCGTCCGGTCGGCCCGAGGGTGATAGCCGAAATCGCGTTTCAATGTTGTACCGAAACATGCCAAACAAGAATTGCCGAAGGTGCTTGAGAAAATTCGGTCCCTGGTCCGACACAATGGACGAAGGCATTCCATGCAAAGCGATAAACTTGATCCAAGAAAACTCTAGCAAATGATAGCCTTGAACGGATGACGGCGGGAAGAAAGTGCGCATACTTGGAAAAACAGATCAACAACAACAAGAATTGAGTTGGCAGAACCTGACAACGGCAAGCCTTCCACGAAGTCCATGGAGATATCCTGCCAAGCACCGAGTGGAACTGGCAGAGGCTGAAGAAGACCGGGATAAGCACTGCGATCCGGTTTAGCCTGCAGGCACACCGAGCATGTCTGAACAAAAGACCAGATTGCCTTCTTCATGCCAGGCCAATAGAAGAGTTGCTTGATACAGCGATAAGTGACTAGTGCCCCACAATGGCCACCGACCGGATCAACATGAAGTGCCTGAATGACTTTGGTCCGCACAAATGATGAGCACCGAGCCACACGCGGCCCTTGTATCGAATCACACCATTCAGCAAAGAGAAATGGCCAATAGGTGATCGAGAAGCCGACAGCGAGTCAACGATCCACTGCCATAGTATCCGACCGATATGCATCAATGACTTCAGCGAGCCAATCATGTTTGATCGACGAAATGGCCGTAAGGTTCGGCAGGATGGGTGCGGCGGGACGTAGCATCACCGCCGTGATTCTTGCATCCCTTGCGATACACGATCCTCGTATTGGAGCCCCATTAATGGGTGAACACCTTCGCTGCTGCCGTGTGAAGACGCGTTGCTCGTTAAGATGAGTGAGGCTCGTGATCCGTGTGTATGACGAACTCACCCCGGAGGAGATAGTGGCGCCACCGATCGACGGCCATCGATCGCTAAATACTCCTTCTCATACACGCTAGGGCCCCGATTTTTTACGACACAGAGGCTTACCGATGAAGGCGATAGGATGACCACGCTGAAGCAAGATGCCCCAATACCAAATCCTCGACGATTCGCCTCAATATGAAACGGAATAGTGAAATCCGGCAATGCCAAAGACGGGGCCGTAGACATGGTCGCCTTGAGCAATTCAAAGGCCTTTGCCTGCACAGGAGTCCATACAAACAACTGATCCTTGCGCAACAGGTCTGTCAGGGGCTTGGCGATGACGCCAAAGTTCTTGACGAACTTACGATAGTACCCGGCTAATCCCATGAAGCCACGGTATCTTTAACGTATGTGCCGTGGGCCGCTTCACTATTGCATCAACTTTGGCAGGATCGGTTGACAGTCCAGCAGCACTGACGACATGCCCCAGATAAGAAATAGACTCCAACCCGAACCGGCACTTTGAGAGTTTCAACTTCCACTGATCACGCCGCAACCATTCAAACACCTGGGCGAGATGCATAGCATGTTCTTCCGTAGTCGGATCAACACCGTGATATCATCAAAGAAGACGATAACAAAACGCCGCAATCCCGGTGCCAAGGTAACGCTCATGGCGCCCAGAACGATCCTGGAGCGCCTGTCGACCGAAGGCCATCACTTTGAACTCAGACGCCCAACATGTGTTTGGAACGCCGCCTTGTACTCTTCACCGGCCTTGAGCAAGATATGGTGGAATCCAAAGACGGAGATCAAGAGTGGAGAACCAACGAGCGCCCGCTAATTCATCCATTAGCCGATCGAACACGTGCACCTCGATACTTGGACTTCTTAGTCAAGGCATTGAGTCGGGCGGAAATCCACGCAAAAAAAGCGGAAGGAGCCGCCCTTTTTCTTAACAAGGTGACGGGGGAGGCGAAAAGAGCTAGAGCTGTTTCGTATGATACCCCGAGACAAAGATTCGGTGCACCTCGAAGTCTCAATCTCGCCCTAAGACGTGGCGGATAACGATACGGCCTCACGAACACCGGTTGGGCGCCCTCAATCAAGGGAATGTCATGATCACAAGCACGGACGGCGGCAAACTTGTGGGCTCTTGAAACAAGTTCAATACTCGATCAATAACCGCCTCGTAATAAAGTTGGTATTGATGTTGAGATCGCCGAGCTAGAGCTAGCGTAAATATCACCACTTGCAACAACACGCGAGATGGAGAATCGAGACAATTCCTTGCAAAGAAGACCCAAATAAGTTGTCATGAGGAACATACAAATGCTTGCGACCCAATCCACTAGCATTGGGTCAGGCATCCACCAATCCATGCCAATAACAATATCAAATCGTCCCAATTGCAAGATCTTCGATCGATCGGAAGGTGAACTCGCCCCACGCACTGCGGTACCCTACCGACGAAGAGTAAAATTGCTCAAGAAACTCACCACCAAAGAACTTGTACGTATAGTGGCGACGGCACTGCATCGATTCCCTCATGGCCGCCGCGCCAGTGGTCTCATTGATAAAGGAAGATGAACCGCCAGTCAATAAGGATGCGAACAGGGAATTGTTGCACAAACCCATCCAGCAACCGTCCGATGAGATCGAACACCGAGACAGCAGATCGAGATGGCCATCATGATTTGCTCTGCCGGTGTCGACTCGTAATCCGAATCGCCAATGAATCATCTCGAGGAGAAGGAATCCCACACAAAGATCAATCGCAGATGTAAAATCTCGTGGGCACAACGATGATCACGAGTATACTTAGCATTGCACTTGAAACAGAGACCCGGTGCTCGACGGTACGCTTTCGAGCACGCATGGCGTAGCCGCTGACGAAGAGCCCGAGACGACATGGTCGGCGGGAGCCGCCACGGGCGCCTTTGTCGTGGCGCTGCGGTGGCGTGGTGGTGGAGCGTGAAGCGCCAACGGCGCCCGATGCCGGAAGCACCCGTGTCGGGCAGAAGGCCAATCACCAAAGACCGCACCACGCCGTGGCGCCGCCACAGCCGCCTCCTCCCGCAACCGAGCCAGGGAACAAGCAAAGACGAGGTTTGGTGGACTCATAACCGTGACAATTGCTTTGATCTCGTGTTTGAGACCATCAATGAAGCGCATGGTGAAAAACATGGGGTCCGGGGAGGCCGAGTAGGCATTTAGATGATCGACTAGCTCACGTAATTGAGTGATATACTCATTGACAAAGGGAAGTCCGACGCACATGGAACAATTGGCGATCGATATTCCTTCCGACACGATCATCGAAACGGTCATGCGTAATTTGGACGTAATGTGATCCAATTGAGGAATGGGATTTGTGGGATAATGGATTGGAACCACAGTGGCAGCGGACCATCCATGTGCATCTCCACCACGAGAGCCACATATGTTGGGGAACACCATACATAGTGAAATACTTCTCATGAGAACGCCAGAGGCGTGGGTTGTCTCCCCGAGAAACGAGGGAAATCGAGCTTAGGCATGCGACCTTGATTGGAATTGTTGTGAGTGGAGAACCGGAAAAAATCGGCAGGATTTGTGGTGTTGGTCATGGGTAGGTAGGCATGGTAGGGAACGGATGAACTATGGATTGAGATGGAGGTGGGGGTTGCCGGTACAAAGGTTGTGCAGGGAAGGGGTTGTGGGTGTAGGGGCGGTAGAGGTGATGGATGAACCGGATTTGGGGGTACGGGCATGGACACAGGAGGGCGTGGAAGGGGAGAACGGGGTGGTGGATCTCGAGGCTTACCAAATGCCGGGACATTGAGCATGGTCGTGACCGAACCATGGCCACCGTCCCCGTAATCGATGCAGCGCAGCGGGCCCATCGGGCCCGCCGGCGTGTACTCGGCGGCCGCGCGGACGCCGACGAAGGAGTCCCCATGATGCCCGGAAGCGCTCGCGGCATTTTGTCAAACACCACACGCTCCCAACCCGCATCCGCCTTCTTCACCTTCAACTTGAGGTCGCCGAAGCTCGCCCTCCCTCGGCCTTCGCCTCCAGATGCGATGTCGCCGATGGTAGCCCGAAGGGCCTTCACACGATCGCCACGCCGAACGGACCTGCTTCCAGGTGCATGGCCTCCCGGCCGGTGGACGCCGTTCTCGAGGGCGGGTCGGGCAATGGGGCGGGACCGCTTCAAGGGCGGCGAGGCGATGATCGACAGACGCAAAGACGCCGGGCGCCGCGGTGGCGATCTTTGCCGTAGCGACGCTCCAGTCGACGAACCCCAGCACAAGATCTCCTCGCTTCGGCCTCGCGGATCTCGCCGAGGACAAGCTTCAACGCAGATCCATGGCGCCCGATTTAAGGAGGCGGGTGAAGTGGTGGTGAGGCGGAGGAGGGTCCGTAATCGTTGGCTAGCCGATACCAATTGTGAGGAACTGAGCTTGGGGAAGGGGAAAGAACAAAGACGAGATAGGTTCGCATTTAATCTTAGAACGAGTTTGAAATGTTTGATACAATTCTTTCATGATCTCTCTTCCTTTCCTCTCTACTACTTATACATCACACGAGCCGCCTTGGGCCTTGGTAACGAATGTTGGGCCGGCGAGTCCTCTTGGGCCTTGTAGGCTAAGTACTTCCGGATGGGGCAAGCGAGGCTTGGGGCGAGCCCGACGGTCGCCGCATCGTGGGCCGACATGCCGCCACAAGGTGCACTCGCGCGCATGGCTTCAGAGAAACCTGAATGGTACCGCTATCTCGGCCGTTTCAAGCATGCAAAGCTAGTGCGTTTCGTCGTAAGCGGTGGAGCGACACTATATATAGAAATGGATGATTCATGCGCCGTGGATGATTCATGCGCCGTGGATGATTCTCAAGGGTTGTCTCTTCATTCGGTTGCATCATTCAACTCGAGTGGACAAAAACTCCGGAAATAATCAACTTCCGCTTTCAGCCACCGGGCAACTTTCGAGGTAATGAATTTGTGGTGGGCGTGAGAAGCGGCAGGACAGAAAACGACAACTCGACATGACGCATGCGGGCATGCAAACAGATGGAACTTGCTTAGTGAAAGGTTAGGAGTTATGGGACCCATATGATGCCACGGTGGATGCCTATGTGTCCTATCTACATGTTCAGAGAACTCCGCTAATGGGTCTTGTCTTTATAGGGGTTATAGATAGTCAAAGGTTAAAAAGATTTGACTAAGAAGTTAGGATGGTATGATGCGGTTAAAGTCCACATCTACTTGTCGATGTCGCATAGGTCGATCTATGTGGATGCCTTGTGGACCATGGTAAGTTTTGTTTGGATCTAGTGATGTACAATGTAGTTTTTGTCTTCTGGACGATCCGTTTGGCGACGATGCTTCCCTCTCTATCCATGCAATGCATTAATTGGTCATGTTTGTGGCGGCCTTGATGGCCTCCACCACACATGTGGCTGCTACCACCTTCTATTGCATGTTCTTTCCCCAACAAGGTATGTCCCAATACTGTGACAACGCAATTCATCAGTGAGCCCAAATATGCACAACATCGCTAGTAACAGATTCTTAGAGCCTCATCATACAATGATGATGTGGTATGGGATGCTCTTCATCATCTTTGAGTTTTGGGTCCTATGTACCTAATGTTTGGCACAACGATGATGTGATATGGGATACACATTGTAGACTCTAGGCTTTTGTGGTGGTGGGACGGTGTGTGTTGGTGAATGCCATGATGGTTTATGTTCCAATCTCGATGTCGCCCCAACCTCTGTGTCCAGTTATCCTACTTAAAACTTGTCCTATTTTAGGCAAACAGCGGCGTGACTACAGTTGTGTCCTTGTTTAACAAAATTTTATCCCTCTCCTCTCCTACTAGAAGCCGTTGTAGGCCGCATATTCTTACATCTGCCCCATAGGCAGATGCAAACATGACTAGACTAAAGGAGGGGCTTTGTCTTCAACCTAGTAGGTGCATATTGGGGTGTAGCCGTGTAGGGAAATGGATTTGGGCTATATTCGGGTTAGCTAGGCAAAACCAGCAGCGATGGAGCTACGCTGTAGACTGTAGCTGGGTGGAATGGAAGGATGCATCCCATCCATCCCTAGATGAGATGAGATGGCTCGCTGTCGCTGCTAGACCACCCTAGGAGAGGAAAGATGAGGATTCCATTTTGATAGGATCGCAAATCGCAGTCGGTTGGAAATTAAATCCATCGCCTTGTCCTTGTACTACTCCTTTTGGAGAACAGTACTAGCAGCACGTTTGTATTTACCGGGCAGGAGCTGCGATGCGAGAGGACTGAGTGAGTGATAGAACAGAGGAGACGAGGCCGTCGAGCTAGCTAGGCCGGGCCCCTGCCCTGTGATGTGCCGTCTGCCTGCTCAACCAGGGGCGGAGATGGGCCTAAGGCCACTAAGGCCATGGCCTTAGGCGTGGGCCGAAAAACTAGGAGCAATTCATCGCCCAGCAGCCCAGCTTGCTCCCCGGGCCCGAGTGGTCCGACTCCCGTGCCGCTCCCTTCGCTGGCTCCCCGCTCTGCCTCCCGTCCCGCCTCCGTGTCCCGTCCCCTCGCCTCCCCGCCTCCCCTCTCTCATCTCTCGTCCCCAACCCTAGGCCTAGTTCCGGCCGCAGCAGCAGCGGCGCCGTGGCGAAGGGGCGGCGGGCGGCCAAAGACCTGAAGACGGCGGCGCCACCACAACACGGCGTGGCGGGCGGCCACCACCGCCAGCGGCGCGCTGGCGGGGCGGCCTCCAAAGACCGACGGCACAGCCGTACCGGCGCTGGGCCGGGCGGCCAACCCCCGGCCAAGCCAAGCCCGGCGGCCTCTCCTCTTCTCGTTCGGCCTTTAATCGGGTCGTGTTGAATCCCCCAATCTCCAATGTCCAATTGGTCGGTTCTAGATTGAATGGGGAAGGGGAACTCCGATATTATTTATGTACTAATTTGTTTTCAGCCCCCAAATTTGGTTTCAATGAATTAGAGGACCAGGACATTGACATCCTATTTTACTTCTGCTCCTACACCTGTAATTCCACCAAGGTAACCGGCACTAGTTAGGTATTTGTTTTATCAAGTTTATTATGCAAATGGATCTTAAATTGTGACGTATTAGTCTGAGTGGCCTTAGGCGTTAAAATCCGCCAGCTCCGCCACTGTGCTCAACAGCAAGCAAACGTACAGTAATAACAGGCCATTGTAGAGGTAGCTGTGCTCTACAGTTGCTCTACTACGGAACCATTCCTCTCATGTTTCTTCCTTTTTTTTTTTTAAAAAAAAATATAAGAGCATTTGGCCCATAGCCAAGCCTAAATTGGGATAGTGGGCTGCATGCTGTTGCTGGCCTATCATCTTGGATCCCTTATTTTGGGCTAGTGGGCTTCTGATATCAAAATAAGCCACGTCTCCAGAAGCCCAAAAACTTTTTTTTAGCTTTTCCCCTTCTTTTCGATATTTTTTCTTTTTCAGTTTGGCATCAGAATCAAGAACTCCACCCCTCCACCTTTGCGGTGCGGTGGCAGCAGCGGCGACCGAAAGAAAAGCGGGGGGAGGAGAAGAGCCGGTGCGGCCGACGGTCCAATCATCAATCAATCCACTAGCGTCCCCGATCGAGAGACGAACGAAGAGAGAGCCTAGGACTGACGCAATCCAAGTTTCCGAGGAGGGGACTTGTTCTCGAATCGCCGCCCCCAATCGAGGCCCTCACCAACCGAGGATCCAAGATGAGTTTCCTGTTCGGGAAGCGGAAGACGCCCGCCGGTAAGACCGACCTTCCTTCTTTCCAATCCTCCTCAAAGATTCGCTGTGAAATCTGGTCCGATTGATTGCTCTAGTCGCGTAGCTTATGATGAGGTGCTCCTTAGAGACCTGTTCATAGGAACCGACGATGGCTTGTGCTCTGCGGAACTGCGGGGAGGATTTCTTGTCACACTTGGGCGGGGGCGTGTAATCGGAGAGTGAGTGGCACGAGCTCGGGATTTCAGCAAGACTTCTAATTTATTTACTGGAGTTGGGCTGCCAGCTACTGTACTTTATTGGTTTATTAGATCTGTTCAAGCTTTCGACACCTTTCAATTTTCGAATAAAATCAGCTTGTAATATTCTGGAGTGGTTTCTGAGGGACGATAAGTCACACATCTTTTATGTTTTCTTTTGAGGAAAATATCTTTCATGTCCTCATTCAATAAAGATGAGACATCCTTACATTCCTACCTTATTTATTATGACTTATGGTTTTGCTGCTTATGCTTATGGTTATTTCTCTCATCGTCAGAGTTGTTAAGAGAGAACAAGCGAATGCTGGATCGATCCATCAGGGAGATTGAGCGGGAGAGGCAAGGATTGCAGGCCCAGGAGAAAAAAAGCTCATCACTGAGATCAAGAAAACAGCTAAAGAAGGCCAGATGGTATGAGCTCTGGTATATTTTGACAATTGGAAGTCATATTTTGATTCTGTATGAGAACCGAGCAGGGGCTCGGGTTGGTCAGCTGAGCTGAGCTGGGGCTCACTCAGGCTGCCCGCCCGCGTTTCGAGCGCTGGCTCCCGCTGCGGTGCCTCACCTCCTTCTTAAGAGTATCCGGAAACTCCCCGTGGTTTCAAAAAAAAAAAAAAAAAAAAAAAATGATTCTGTATCTGTTATTTAGCGTGCTTGATTGATATTTGGAATAGCCTATATGTGAATTAACCTTCGACCATGATTAATCATATGTATACAACAGTTACCATGTGTCTGGGAACCGGAACTTCAAGATATGCCCACCTATTTTCACTTTACCTGAAGACCTGTAAGTTTGGTTGATAGCCACATTTTTGCCACAATCAAGTCAGAAAATTTGACTTTTGGCTGGTTGGTTAACAAAACCAACCAACTATGGCGTGTTACATTTCTTAGCCCCCTGCTTGTCATAGGTCTGTTCCATTCCCAAGCTTGCTAGACTGGTAAATAAGCTTTTAAGGTCATTAGGGTCTAAACCTTCTATTTGAAAATATATCAAGTAGTATTTATTTACTTCAGTAGCATAGCAATATTAACCTGGCAACTCTTGCTGTCAATGTCTTGCATCTTCAATTTACAACGCATAATGTACACGGAAGTTCTGTGTGTCTTCTTAGAATTTCATTCTTTTACATGTCGTGGTTTTGTGTTCTAACTTTTGTTACTATTATAGGGTGCTGTCAAAGTAATGGCCAAAGATCTTATTCGCACCAGGCATCAGATAACAAAGTTCTATCAACTTAAATCTCAGCTCCAAGGTGTTTCTCTAAGAGTTCAGGTACCCATGTGTTTGCTCGTATCCTCTCTTTATGTTTGTACCTTATAATCACCTTGCCAAACATCGCTATCATGCTGCATTAGATTATCCTAGTTTATGTTGGTTTTTGGCTTACCAGTGTGGTCTACTGGCCATCAAAACTGAGAGAGGCAAAAGGTCTTAGTTTTTTGCTGTCTCAAATCCCATGTCCTTTGTATAGCATTATAATGTTTTTTTTGTTATTTGCTTGTAGGAAAATAACAGCTTTATAGTGAAGTCCGTTTTCATATGATTAATTAAATTTGGTATTCAATCCGTTTTCCCTTCCCCTTAACATCAGATATGTGCAACTGTTGCAGACACTAAAATCAACGCAAGCTATGGGTGATGCCATGAAGGGTGTTACAAAGGCAATGGGTCAAATGAACAGGCAGCTAAATCTGCCAGGATTGCAGAGGATAATGCAAGAGTTTGAGCGACAGAACGAGAGGATGGAGATGGTGAGCGAAGTGATGGGAGATGCCATAGATGATGCTTTGGAAGGAGATGAGGAAGAAGAAGAAACTGAGGAGCTTGTGAATCAAGTACTGGATGAAATTGGCATTGATATCAACCAAGAGGTGATTACCGTAATAAAATTTCACATGTACCTATTCCTATTATTTCGCTTACTCTTACCAAGTATTATCATAGAAAAAAAAAAAAAGGATTATCATAGCATTATTTTTTTGTACCTACTGCCTAGTCTGATAGTTGATGTTTTTCAGCTTTCCAAAATTTGTCCAGTGCCCATTGAACCTTTTTTTTATAAACATGCTATTATTGACTGTGTTTTATACAAATGTTATGTGTGGCACCTTTATAAAAAAAAATTATGATTTCCATACATTTAGCTCTGTAGCATGATGCCCATGTTAAGAATTGCTCAAACATTGGATTAATCTAGAAATCATGAAAGTTATAACTCTTGTAATGTAATGCTAAATCTGTCTTTTGAAAGTGTCGCCATGGACAAGTGCTAGACCGATTGATGCTTCTGAGTCTGCATGGATAGTTGTTTGATTGGAGAATACTGCAGAGTGAGAAGTCTTAGTATTATAACTATATTTTGCTCTTTTGTATGTACAGCTTGTTGGAGCCCCGTCGGCCGCTGTTGCTCAACCTGCTTCTGGGGAGGGTTGCCCAGGCCGAAAGTGCTGGGAACGCTGACGGTGGAATCGACGCCGATTTGCAGGCAAGGCTGGACAATCTGAGGAGAATGTAGCAGGTGCTACACTAGCAAAAGAGTAGCGCCTTCTATAGCACTGTTGCCTGCGAATGTGAATGTGAATGAATACCTAGCCAATGAAAGCATGCCAGTGTGTATGTTGAAACGAATCAAGTGTTCAATATGCTGGTAGTAATGACAAATGTTAATAATAAATATATATGTTATTTACATGTATTGGTGTCTGCAAATGTGGTAAGTTAGCTGCTTGCTAACTGTGGTTTGCAAACAACTGCTGTTTAAATGTACAAAGCAGGTATCTTTTTTGTTTCACTTTTTTTTTTTTTGGGAATGTACACAGCAGGTATCTGAGTTTTAATTTGCCATGCCATGCTCCCTTACCAGTGGTGCAAAATGCCAAAATGGTCAGGTTTGGGATCGACTTGAGTGGTGAAAGTGATCTTATTTTACAATATTTTCAAGGGCGAGAGGGGTATATAACTGCAATAATTTGGCTTTTTGCTATATGATAGGTTGGTTGATTCTAGGCCAGCCTAAAAACACGTGAAGCACAACCTCCCGTTCCGTTCTCCATGCACGAACGGAACAGCGATATACGCAAAAAAGACCGGATGACAACCACTTGCTACTGCGCCGTTCGAGCATTAATATAAAATATTT
>JADLZK010010459.1:0-219414 GCA_015847255.1 Hyparrhenia diplandra | reverse complement strand
TACATAAGCAAACAACCATAAAGTTCTTGAAATCACTTTCGATCACAAACAATTGGGCTGAAATTTTATCAATTTGCCCGATAAGCCATAATAGCTGCGCTATGGCCTATTTGACTTAGTGCGCTATAGCGCCAATAGCGCGAAATAGTGCCAAAAAGTGCAATAACGTATACGAGCTGCTCTATTAGCGCTGACCCAATAAACACTTATTAGTGATTTCCTATGACAAAAACACACGGATATCAACATTATAGTAAATCGGGTATGCTTTGTTCGAGTATCTACAACACCATATATCCCATCGAGGACAAAATTATCACCTTTTCCTCACTTCGAAGCGACGTCTTGTGTGCTCCTATCTCTTCACTTTGATGATGCGTTGATGCCTACTTGTTGGATGAAAATCACTGAAGTTACTTCGTCGCCTACTTGATTTGAAAATTTTGGTCACCTCGCGAAAATAAACGGGGCCTAATATTATCTACGATTCGAATTACGTAATAGGCACTCTATGAAGGACTACACAAACCAGCGGCGAGAGAACAACAAAATAAAGTTTAGGGAATAGAGGAATATAAACAAAAGCGTACTTTAGTAACGATTGTTTTTAATAAGGACATTCCTATAAGGCCAAGATAGTTGAAGAACTCTGGAAGGTCATTGTTCTTGAGCACGTATATTCATGTATAAAAAGAAAATAAAGGAGCAGTATTTGTAGTTTCCTATGAGCGAGAAACACCGCGGATAACAACATTATAATAGCACTCACGGTGTCGAGGTTCGATTATCTACAACTTCGACATATCCATCGAGGATAAAAATTATGCAGTTTAATTACGTAATAGAAGCGTATATGAGGACTAAACAAACCAAAAGCGAAGAACAAAAAAATATAGTTTAGAAATAGAGGAATATAAACAAACTATAGTTTAACAGCGATTGGTTTAATAGGATCATTTTTGTAAGATAGTTGTACTCTGAGGCGTCGTGTTTCTTGAGCACGCATATTCATCTATGAAGAGAACAAGCACGTGAGATTTATTTGGGAGTTTCATATGGCAAAAACACCTGAGATAATAACATTATAGTAGCAAAAACACACAGAGATAATAACATTATAGTAGCGGTCGGTGTATTGTTCGGTATCTACAACTCCATGTATCCATCGAGGGACAAAATTATCACCTTTCCTCATGTATGGCGGCGAAAAATTCGGCCCGACCTTGCATGCTCTCTATCTATCCACGCGTGATAACGTTGATGCTGTTTCTTGGATGGAAATCACCAAGGCGACTTCGCCAGCGAACGATTTGAAAAAATTAAGTCGCTGGCGAAAATTAGCGAGGGCCCTAATATTATCTGGTTCAATTTTGTAATAAGCGGTCTATGAGGACAACACAAACCAGGAAAGAAAACAAAAAAAAAAAAAATATAGTTCGAAATAGAGGAATATAATCAAACCGTACTTTAGTAAGCTTTTGTTTTAACAAGGACATTAGGTAAAAGACAAGATAGTTTAAGTACTCTCCCAGGCGGTCATTGTTCTCGAGCACGTATATTCATGTATAAAGAAAATTAAGCGGCGGTATTTGCGATTTTTCTATGGCGACAAAAACACCGCAGATAACTACATTATAGTAGCGGTCGGTGTCAAGTTCGGTATCTACAAGTGCACGTAGTTGTTAACCATTCATGTAATAGGCAATTTTTTAAAGACAAGATAGTATTATAGATAGGCATTCATGTTTCATGAGCACGCGCATAATCATCTATCAAGAAAATATGCAGCAATAGTTGCGCCTCGACAAAAATACTAGATAACAACATTGTAGCGGTCGGTGTCGAGTTCGGTATGTACAACTTCGGTATATCCATCTTAGGATAATTACCTTGAGATAAATTATGTAATAGGCAGTCTATGAGGACTAAAACAAACCAAAGAGGCGGAAGAACAAAAAAATGTAGTTAAATAGAGGAATAAACAAAGTGTAGTTCGATTATCCAACAAAATGTAGGCTAGGAGATCGAGGAGGGGCCCGGTATTTGTTGGAGATGACGGCGGTCTCCCCGGCCACGGGTGGAGGATGGCCAGGCGTCGAACGTATCGGGCGGACTGGTCTCCCCTAGAGATGGTGCCTCGCACCACGGTGGGGAGTTGCGAAACGGTGGGAGGGACGGCCTCGGTGGCCGTGCATTATCCCGGCGGATCGCGTCGCGATGGATCGGAGGTGGGTTGGGCCGATGTCACGCTGCGGATCGGCCTTGGAAACCCAGAAATGGCGAGGGCGGTGGTTGGATGCGGTGGTGGTGGTTGTCAACGGCGGCGGGGCGGCCGATAATTCTAGAATCGCTTTGGAGGGGCGCCCCGGATGAGGAGTGAAATGAATCGCCTGCGGGAGGCGGATAGGGTTTTATGTTTTCTGGGCGAATCTTTGGGCGCGCAAATTTTTTAAAAAAATTTTGGGCGGAGCTGCAAGGTAAAGATAATAACTTCGGTACGCATCCGGGAGAAGGCGCATAGTGGGACCTTCCCCTCGGCATGAAAAACTCTAAGGAGGCGGGATGAAGAGTGAAATGATTAGCTTTGTGAGGAAAAGCTTGAAAATTATAGTATTCTCAAAGTGCGTATGAATACATATTTCTCTCTCAAAAAACAAAAATGGTAGTTTCCGATTTTTTAAAAGTCGTTTTTGAGTTTTTTTGATTGTTGCCTAAACGGAAAGCGAAGTGGTAACCGCGAAAAAATGAAAATGATAATGGTAAAAATAAATGGAAATGAAAGTGCAAGCAAAAATGTTTTGCCCTCTTCCGATCGTTTCCTAAGATTCCGTATTTAAGCGGTAATTTCCATTGGTTACCGAATCCGGGGCACACACAACCAACATGCACATAAGGCAAATATTTTTTGGAAACTACCCTCCGTCCCAAAAGAATGACGTTTTTGACTTTTAGACATCGTGTTTTGACCATCCGTCTTATTAAAAGTTGTATAAGATCGTATCAATTTCGTTCTCTCTCATAGTAATTCTAAAATTGATGTTTTTCTTTCTAAAATGTTGTAAAATCATTCTCTATCATGCTATTCTTACACAGTGCGACTATTGTAAAATTTTATCAATTCACAAGATTTACACATGTCTCATATAGTTGATGAAACTACGAGCGAGATGTATAAGATTAGTGAACAATGTAACTAGTATATTCTTGGGATGGGGAAATAATAACCAAATTAAAAAATAGGAAGATCTTGCTAATAAGATATGAAAGTCTCTAGTTTAAAACTTTTTGATTTGGCATTTGTCTTGTAAAGGGAAACTAGAGGTCTCAATTAAAAAAAAAAAAAATGAAAATTAAAATTTAAATGTTTTAAGTGACCTCGGATAGCCAAACCACCAATGTTAGATTGATCCTACGAGTAGCATGCGCGATGAACACCGGTGAGATGTTTTTTTAATTTGTTGTAATCCACATGTTATATTTTTGTGTGGGGATATGGTGTTTGTGATTAATATCTAATTATCTATGTTGTGTTGTATTTCTCTAAATCATGTCTTTGCGTGGATGTTTTTGATTGCGGCTAAAATGATGAGGTGAAGCAGTGACAATGGTGTATATTCATGTTTGCGATGGTGTTAAATTTATGATTCTCTCATGAATGAGACGGATGTATAAGATTCGTGAACAATCACTAGCACGATGTCGGGTGTGGAAACAACCAAATTGAGAGAATTAATTGTAGATCTCACTAAGTTATGAAACTCTCTACAATCACTACCTTTTGCTCCAAAATTGACCATAGTCCTCGGAATCAACACCGAATTTTTTTTCGAATAAAAACCTGAACCAAACCTTTAATGGATCGGGGCATTTCAAGAAGAAATCAAGCCCACTTGAACGGTTGTTCAGGAAACTTCCCAACGTGCCGTTCGGCATTCCAATCTTTTCGGGATACGGCGCCACGATCTCATTCATGGTTTCCCACGATCCCCCTGTTGCGCCTCTGATAAATAAAGGGCGCGCACCGCTCTCTCTCCTTTACCTCAATCTAGTATACTCCTTCATCTCTGTCTCTGCCTTCTTGCCCTCTGCTTCACTAAAATATCAAGCTCACCGATGGCCGGTCCAATACGCAACCTTGGCAAGCGCGAGCCGAGGAAGAGACAGGAGGAAGCGCGAGCCTCATCGTAGAAGTTGGGTGAGTTTCATTACTTGATCTGCTTCTTGTTTTTTTCTTTAATCATTCTTAACGCAACCCTTCTCTTTGTTTAGAGATTCCTCGGCCGGAGAGGTAGAGGCGAGGGGCACGTACTTCCCGATGCGAGGAAACAAATCCGCCGGTCATCTCGGTATGGGGTGCAAACTTCGGCCTCCTCCAGATTCTTCATCCTCTTCATCGATCGGAGTTGGAGTATTCACGCTCCTACGCCGAGAGCATCCCCGCGCCGAGACGCAGGCGGTTCGTAATGAGTACTCCGTACTATCAAAAGATGTCCGAGAAGGAGTCGAATGGGAGGAGCGACGACGGTAATTCGTCAGCGCATCGGTGGTTTGTCATCCGAAAAAAACCCCGATGTACCTCACGATTCAACACTTTGCTTTCCCCACGGTAGAATTTGATCTTTCAATTGCGAGATATACGAAAACGCCCGGATGACGGCTATCCGGCACCGTGATTGCGGACAAGGTGACGCCGCGCGCGCGGCGATTGTGCGACCGCCATCGGCCGAACGCATCGACCGCGCCGATGATCTCGCCGCCACGGCCTCTTCATCGGTGCGGGCATGAGCGTGGCGGCGATGGCGACGCCAGGCGGAGGAAGACCTCTCCCACTACCCGCGGGCCGGCACCAACCAACCCAAATAACCGACAACGATCGAGTCGTTGTTCGCCGATATGACGAAACACGCCGCCCGACATCGCCGGAGCCATCCCTCTAGCAAAAAGGTCTTGAAAAGGCTGTTCTAAAGCCTTTTAGTAATTTGCCACACTTGTTTTGCCTAAGAATCTTGCCACACTTCGATTTGAGACATGTGTGTTATTAGTTGTGATATATAGTACTAACTACATAATCCATGTGCTATATATTTATTTTTTCAAATATGTGTGGATGTTTGCTCTTTGAGCAGTGACAGTTCTAATGAAATCTATCCAAATTATCTGTCAATTTGAAAGCATATATACTGTATGTGTTGCACACCAAGATAATTAGGACAATTTTACTCTAGTGGAGCAAATAAAAATAGGCATCTCTAGCTACTCCTATGAAGCATTTGAGGGCGTTTTCCTTTTTATTTTCTATTGAAAAAATGAAGCAAATTTTTTAAAAAATAGAAATAGTCCTGACGGGCTACGTTGGCACTATGGCCACCTCACCAAGCATGCATGGGAGAATCGAGGAATAGATAAATGTATATGAGGATCAACGAGCGGACGGGCTTGCCGCCGCCGCCGCGGCGTATTCAACGCTCGCTGTCCCGGGTGGCATGCCTAGCAGAAGGGAGTGAAGGGCGCTGGTCGTCCACGCGGCGAGGCCGAGGCTGCCCGCCGAGGAGAGCAAGAAATACGACCCAGACAAGCCGGGCCGTAGTGAACCCATACGACCTCTCCCCACCCCCCACATACAAAGAGTTATCTCTTTCTAATTAATATAGGACCCACTTGTCTTATCTCACATATTGTTCTTGTGCCCAAGCCGGTCAGTAAGCTGACAGCCGCTTGACCTACCATAATACTTCTGCTCAGAAGGCGGGCGTCTTCTCGCGGCGGCAGAGTCGGATATCGGCGAATACTACCGTATATCTGCGTGTTAGATAGTGCGTATCTCGACATACCGACAAAGCCAAATCGAGGGAAGTATTCGGGGTAACGTCGTAGCCGGTCTAGTGCATGCAGTAGGGAGTACTAGGCCGAGCCGGTCCCGCCTCCGCCCGTGCCTCGCCCGATGGAGACGGCATCGGTATAATGATGACATTCTGCGCCCGATGGCGTAGACCAGCGCCAAGCCTTGGCGAGACCGCCCTAAGCTACAATACGCAAAAGGTATGCACGCATGCAAGGTGTAAATGTTAGAGACGCGCTCTATCAAAAGGTGTTGGCATTCATTCGCCGTACTAGCACCGGTCATGTCGTCGCGAGCCTGGCCGGTCGCGGCCCGCTCAAAAAAAAAAAGCTCCCTCCGTCCCAAAATAAACGCAATTTTTTACTATCACCCTCCTATTCTTTTCTTTCTTTCTTTTTCTCCTTTTTTTATTTTTCTTTTTACTTTTCTTTTTTTTCTATATACCAACAGGTCCTACTTATAATTTTATCAAAATATATCCATGTGAGATCTTATTTTAAAGGATTTATTAAAATAAATTTGATGGTGCAATCAAATTTGATTTATTTTTTTTTGGTTCAAGAGTTATAACCCTTTTTATGCCCATAGACATGTGGGACATGTTGATGATGTGGCACAAGGAAGGGTTAGTGGGGGCTGGTGAGGTGGCATGCTAGTGGGGTGATAGTGGGGTGGTGAGGTGGCGTTGTGTACTTGTGTTACTCTAAATCATGTGTGTGGATGTTTGATTATTAATTGCACTGAGATGATGAATGAACAGAGTGGTATATTCATGTTTTGCGATGGTGTATAATTAAGATTCGTGAACAATCACTAGCATGGATGTCGGATGGGGAAACAACCAAATTGAGAATTAATTGTAGATCTTACTAAGTTATGAAACTTTCTAGTTTAAAACCTTTTGATTTGGCATTATCTTGTAATGGAAAACTAGGTCTCAATTTTTTTTTTTAAATGAAATAAAACAAATGAAATTTGGAAATTTAAATTTTTGAATGACCTCAGACAAACTACCAATATAAAGACTGTAGTTCCCAAATATCCATGAAACTTTGTAGTTTACAAGCTTTTGATTTGAGATCATCTTGTCATGGATAAACATGCAACGGTTCGATTCGCGTATTGGGAAAGAGCGGCGTCTGTCCATTTACTTGCTTTGATGCGTTCCGCGGGCCATGCATGTCGTCACGTCGCCGACCACTCCCCACCGGTGCTCACCGGCCGGCCAGCTCCTCGTAACGCATTGCATTATATATATATTGGCGAACGCATTCCGATTTGCTCACTACCGAGGCCCGACTTTTCACGCGCGCCGCACTCAAAGCTCCAAGCAAAAAAAGCCCCACCGCACCACGCCTCTTGCCATGGAGAACCTTCCGCGGGAGTTGCTTTGAGGACATTAAGCTTCACGTCGCATGGCCGCAGGATCCTATGGAGGACCTCTACAATCGTGGGCCACACCCTGCACTGGACACGAGAGCGTGCAGCGGCGCCATGCTAGGCGGAGCATCCCACTATGACCGGTGTCGCAACGACGCGGCGGGCGGTTCGGCGTCGGCGCCGACTACCCGCGGGCAGCTGTACTACTCTCGCTACGGCTATCGCGCGAGTCTCATGGCCGAAGCCGCCGAGGTCGGCAACCCGGAGGCGTGCTTCGTCAGCGTGCATGTCACCGTGGTTTGTGGAAGGTCGCGACACCGCCTCGCCGCCCCTCGACAAACCGAAACAAGCCGCCGACTTCAGGGCATGCACATGCTCGCTATGTGCACGCCTTACCTCTCTGCGGAACGCCACCGCCGCGATGACGACCATGCCCGAGAGGTGTTGTAGGGAGATTGAGGCCGAAGATACGGCGAGGTGGCAAAAATGTTGGGGGAGCTTGAACCGCCACCGCACTTCAACAAAGCAATGGCGCAGGTGGTGACGGACGCCATTGAAGGTAAGCGCTTCGTCTTCCCCTCTCGCCCAACCTTGCCTCGCCATGACCGGCATCGGTGCGGATGGGAAGATGATGAGGCACCACGTATTTTACTATGACTGCGCGGCTTGGCCGAACGATGAGTATAGTGCTACCTAGATTTCATCCACTATGCCATTCGAGTCACGGGGTGTACCGCAATGAGGAGTGTAGGATTCACGACGAAGTGTGATAGGTTAATCGCTCGCGAGCAGCTGGGCTCGTCCGGAGGATGATGATGCGGTCTCGAGCGGCGTCGTGTTGTGTGCATGCATACGCGGTGATGGATGTATGCATTTTGGTTGATGTTCGATCTATCCTCCGAGTAGCGATTATGAACCACGAGATGTTTTAATCGGTTGTAATCCATGTGTTATTATATTGTCGTGTTTGTGTGGGGCGATGGTGCTTGTGATTAAATATCAATATGTTGTATTTCTCCAAATTTAATGCTTGCGAGGTGTTAAATTTATTTGCGATTCTCACCCCCGGCGACAACGCGACCATGGCGCCCGGCGAGCACCTCGCGCGACGAGCTAGCCGACTTTGGCCGGACTCTCACCCTTCTCTCTCATTCTTGATTGCAGCTGAAATGATGAGTGAACAGAGTGCCAATGGTACGTATATTCATGCTTGCGAGGTGTTAAATTTATTTGCGATTCTCACCGCCGGCGTATTGCACCATGGCCGCCTTCGCGAGCATCTCGTCGCGATGAGCTAGCCGACTCGGCCGGACTCTCACCCTTCTCTCTCATTCGATAGCATAGATAGCAACGCTCTAGGTTACGATGCGGTGGTTGTCCACCCGTCTTAGAGACCACATCTCCGTGACATCCGGAGCGCCGGTGTCTTTGCCCATGTCGGAGAACTTTTCAGGGCTCAAGAATTTTAATCTGTGGTCAAAAAGCGTAATGAATGGTCAAGCAGGGGATTGTAAATAAGACGAATGGTCAAGCGGGGATTGTAAAAGTCAAACCGCGGACTTTTATTTGTGGGATGGAGGGTGTATGTTACGCACCCGTGCTCGAAAAAAATAGTTGTTCGGCCGATTTTGGGTGATGGCTGATTGAATAGTATTCGTGAGAGAGAGAGAATAAGCCGAAATAAGATAAGCGAGTCAGTATACTCGCGTCCCGCCCTTCGCCCTCGTCGGCCCAATCGGTGCCTCGCCGACGAGACCGGTGTTGACGGTCACCAACGACATATTTTTAACGTCAACATTCTACCAATAAGGGGTGAAACTATACCTTACTACACACATATACATTTATTATTGACATAATTCCACTTGTAGTACCAAAATAATATTTTGCAGGATTTATATAAAACCAAGTGGAAAATGCACCAAAAGGCGCCCCAGAAAGCGCATTCTGAAGAACATCAAGCCCAAGGGAGAAATGGACCAAACATATACATTTTGGGCCAAAAGCAAAGGAAAACATATAAAAGATAACAAGGCCCTAAATGGACATAAGCAAAGCAAGGAGAAGAGAGGAGAAAAAGCCCATAAAATATCAATATCCAAACACAAGCCCAAAGAGGTCGAGGCCGAATCCAACATGAAATGATAAACGGGCCGCAGGACATGGGTTCAATGTTTTGGGCATAACTTTCATCATACGAATCGGATTTCAGCGAACGAATACTCGAACGAAGCTAACTCCGAGGCCCACGTGCTCATGCAAAGTTTCAGCCCAAACGGAGATCATATTGGTGCACGCGCACCTTAGGGTGCGCCCGCACCCTCGCGAGGCCAAATCGCCCATCTTAGCCCTGGCGGCCCATCTCGACCAAAAAAGTCCGGAGGCGGTGTTTGCTTGCCCGAGGAAGACGGTGCGGGATTAGTACCAAATGGCTTAGCCATGATAGGATCCCATGGTGAAGGTCCTATAAATAGATGGGCACTCCCTCACTTGTAACACACACCACACAAGAAAGCCTCTCTCCCTTTTCTTCTTCTTCTTCTTTCTTCTTCTTCTTCTTCTTCTTCTTTTTTCTTTCTTCTTTTTCTTTTCTTTCTTCTTTTTCTTCTTCTTCTTCTTCTTCTTTTTTAGTTTGTACTTAGGAGGAGTTTGGCAAGGATATTAAAAGGAGAGCAAGACATTTTGGAGCTATTCGGTATGAGCAATTTAGAGTTCTTCATCTTGTTCTTGTTCTCTACTTATCAATATAGTCATGTTCTTGAATTAGAGCAAAGTTCTTGTGATATAATCTTGGTTGAAGAACTAGTCTATAGTTTCTATATCATGATCTTGTCTTATAGAACTTCGTGCTTAATTTATCATACATACATGTTTAGACCAAGAGCTAGATCGATATGATGAGTTCTACCTAGAGTTAGTCTTGGTTGATGTTGGGTTGCGGGATTGGTAGTCGTTCTTCCGCCGGCGGCGCTCTAGTAGAAGGACCCCGGGGACAGGGTAAGCCTTGTTAACACGCTAGAGTGATAATCACTAGTGTAGACGTGGTGTCCGGGCTAGGGTTGCCTATCTTTTTGCGGTGCATCCCACGGTTGAGGGGGTAGGCGGCTTGGTCGTGACAAGCCTTGTCCGTGCCTTGAAATCCCCCACGTTCGACCGTGTCGTAGAGCTAATTGCCGGAAGCTTCCCCCATTGGGCGTTGGTCGGTGCCCGAAGTAATTCAGCGAGACCTTGGCTATCTTGACTTAGAATCTCTAACAGTAAAACATGTGTGTATCTGCTATCTTGACACGACTATCTAGGATATGCCCTCTCCATATTAGATTTATTCTTTTATTCATTCTTTTACCTTTATCCTTGAGATTGGCTTGAGTGTGTGTGTCAAGTTATCCTACTACCTATCTTATTTTACCCCTATTATGAGCATTGGTCTATTATACATTCGTGTCATCTTGACCATGTCCGATTAGAGACTTTTACACCATGCCTTCCTTTGGGAAAATATAAAATAACGATACCACGAATACTTCGGGTGAAATGCTACAATGATAGATCCGTAAACTTTGCGGATGAATATCTTATTTGGCAAGATCTATCACCGTTGATGTATCTAGTGTTATCACCGACACGGTGGTTTCACTTAGGAATGTCAACGGCGCATTTCTGGCGCCGTTATTAGAAATGGGTTCTAAACCTGTTTCTAGTGATTGCGCTTTAAGAAATGCAACAACCGGCATCGATCTTTGATGGAACTAGCCAACGATGGCGGAACATCGCCCTCTTGGCGAGAGGTGTGTGGGATAAGCAAAGGATACGCATGCAAGGTCATGGAAAAAAAATATAAAGTTTAATTTTTTTTTTTGAACCTATATTTGCTATACACACGCCAACATGAATCTATTCTCCTCCACGTACACAAGGCAATCACTCCACACTATGGACTACTGCCCTCGTATGTTTGAGCAAGCGTTTAGAGATGGTTGCTTTAGAAATTTCTAATAGAGGGTGCAAACATCTTTTCCGTTTGTTATAATTTCCATGTCGTTGTTCAAGACATTGGGGTTTTTGGGCTTTTCGACATTTGTAATAATTGGCTGTGTACATCTCTGGATGTAGAGGCCGGATTGTATTATCCATTATCTAAAAAAAACTATCGACTACTGCCACTACCGCCTTGCTACCTGAGAAATGAGTAGGTTGGGCTCTAGCCCCCCTATCGATCAAAATTACACATAGCCCTACCTAAGCCCCACCTAAATTTTTATTCATAATTACATAGATTTAGGAGGGCTAAGATGTATTTCGGATTGATCGACCCATCCTATTTTTTTTTTTCGGCTTAGTCCATCGACTATCTTCTTTGCTACCGCCTTGCTACCCGAGAAATGAGTAGCTTTTCGTAGGGTTTTTTTTAACCCCATTGTGTAACCCATTATCCATATCTTGAATATTGTACAAAAAATATATTGTGCGCATGGAGTTAGCGAGTGCACCTCGCCCGCCCTTCGGCCTTCGTCATATCCCCGGCGTTGCCGTGGGTATGAAAAAGAAATGTATGAGTTAGAAATCTATGACCGTTATTGGCGGTTTTTTACGTGATATTTGACTACGTGGCACTGCGGTCGTCAATCTTTGAAGTTTGCACCCGGTGTAGTACACTCATATTCATAAAAACCACATTGTGTATGTGTTCATACTTGTTTATCGGTTTGAGTATGTTTAGATACTCATATTAAGATACTCTAGATCTTACTACACGAAAAATTTGGAAGGAACCTATATTTTTTAATATATTACATAAAATGTCACTACTTTGTTGTATATAAAAAAGTATATCCATATACTCAACGTATGAATGCATACTTAACATATATACCACCATAGATGGTCTAGTATGATCATATATACTTCATCCACATGCACTTGGTTCGGTCATATATACCACAAATCTTGAGATATACTATGGGTGTAGAAAAAAATTTACCCTATATATATTTTTCTATGTTTCTTCTGTTTTTGAATCTACTCCAACTCACCACCACATACCGCCCACGAACCACTCATGAGTTAACCGACCCTTCTCCTTCACTTGCCACCAGCCCCGCCTACCCCCCACCCAAGCCATATACACATGCCACCCGGTAGTCCACACGATTACACTACCACCCCCGGGCCCCACCCCATTCCACGCACACACCAACCAAAAATCAAACCCTCTCCCTCTATTCTCTGTCAAAAAAAAAAATCGCCCTCACATACCAAGAAACCCGAGACCCGAAAAACCGAAACCTGCGGATACCCGCCTCATGGATACGCAAAGGATACGCATGCAAGGTGTGTCGTGTGGAACTGTGGATATGATGAGCCCGTCCCATGCAAAAAAAAATATGAAGTTTAATTTTGAAACCTACTTGCTATACACACAAGCAAATGGAGCCGCCCTCGCATTTCACCACTCGTTTGTCACTCGACCTCTTCGCCCGACAAAGACCGGCCCACCGTGTACTAGTAATAATCCCAACTCATCACTCTCGGTTTGTTCGGGCCGCCAACAAAGCTTTTCTCTCACAAGTCACAACAAATCGATCGGCACCGACCCGGCCAGCCAAGATGCTTTTTCGCCCTCCATCTCGCATCATCGGCGAGAACACCATTCATCTTCCTTTCCCGCACCCAGCGCGGGCTTCGAGGAAAACCGTGCGCCGTGAGCCCCGAGCCATGCCGCGGTAACCTTCCGTAGGGAGTTGCTTGAGGACGTTGTGTTCACGTCGCCATGGCCGCACAGATCCTATGCGGGCCCTCTACAATCTACGGGCCAATTGCACGGACACGGCGTCATGCCACGGCGCCATACCGACCGAGCATCCCACTAGACCGTGCCGCGACGACGGGCGGCGGGTCAACGGGCTACGTCACCCTTAGGCCGCCAGTATTACTCGCTAAGGAGTTAAGCGAAGTCTCATCAAAGAAGTCAGCCGAGGTCGGCAACCCGAGGCGTGTTTCGGCGGAGCAGCATGTTCCGCCATGTTCGTGGAAGGCCGCGGCACCGCTCGCCCGCCCCGCTTGCCGGAAGAAGCCGCCAACTCAAAGGCATGCACTCGCCGGTATGTGCATGCTCTCTCGCCCTGGCGCGGAACGCCACCGCCGCCGATGACGACCGTGCCGGCGGTGTTATGAGCCGGAGCGACACGGCGGTGACGATGGTCGCACCCGAGGGCCGCGAAATGCGCGCGAACACCGGAAATCAGCAAGGAAGTGTTGCGTAATCCACTTGTTGGTGGCGCCATATGCAGAGAGGCGAATCTTCATCTTCCTCACGCACAACCTCGCCTCGCCCGGGCGGGCATCGGTGCACATGGGGAGACTACTGCGGCACCCGTTCAATGGGGGCACGGCCTATGGCATACAACCCCCGTTTCGCGACCGGAGTGTAGGATCCGCGCCGAAAGTGTAGTAAGTTCTTCCGTGTTGCACGATGGGCGGTGGAGTTGCACGAATCTATCTTACTTTTTTGGTACGTGATGGTTGATGTATATATGTGGTAATTCGTGTTATTATCACGTTTGCAATGGTGAGACCTTCGGGGCTCAAGAACCCTAATTTTCTTTTTTACTCCCTTATAGTAACTCCAAAAAATTATGGTTTTGTTTCTAAAATTTTTGTCAAATCATGCTCTATCGGCGATTGTATTCTTACTTCTATTACTCTTGTCATGTTTCATCGATAACATTTCAATTTCAAATTTCAAAAGTTACAACTCAAACATCAATTTTGGAGCACCTAATGATTTTAACGGAAGAAATATTACAGAGCGAGCCTTGGGATAGTACGCCGCTAGCTGGATACCGCCGCCAGAGTGCACCGCCCGCCCCGCTCATAAAATCCCACGTCCGTGCACCGGGGCTACGCACTGCCACCAACTGCTCAGCTCCCCGCCGCACAAAACATAGCTAGAGCGCGCCGAGCTTCCACCAAAAAGCCCCCGCGCCGCGCCGCCGCCCATGGAAAACCTTCCGCGTGACATGCTTGTAGAGATTGCGATTCGAGTCACGAAGGGACGCCGCCAGATCCCATGGAGGCCCTCGCCAATCTGCGGGCCACATGTTCGCAGATGAAGCGCCCGTCGGCGGCGACCCCAGTGGGGCGGAGCATCCGACTAGACCAGATGTTTTACGTACCCGCCGCCAGCGGGTGTCGCCGAGGATCGCGAGTCTTGTCACCAAGCTCGCCACCGCCGGCAACCCGGATGCGTGCTTCATAGCCGGCATGAAAGCCATCTTTGTCGAAGGTCGCCGCACCGCCACGCCGCCGCTCGAGATGCCGCGCACGCCCCGCGTCGGGGGCATGAAACCGCCAAGTATGTTCTTGCTCTTGTGCTCTCTGGGGCCAACACCGTGCCGTGGGCGGCGACTATGCCCCCGCCGCGGCGGAGATCGAGATCGGCGACCGCTTCGACAGCCGGGATGTGGAAGAACATCAATCGTACTTTCGCCCCGTCGAGAGGCATGGAAGCAGTATGGTGGCCTACTTAGCGGCGGCGCATATACGGAAAGAGTGGCGTCGTCCTATAGCCCAAATGGTGCCTCGCCATGGCGGGCATCCGTCGGCGACCCGCCCGATGGCTTCTTTGCCCGTGGTCACGCCTCGGGTGATGTGTGTTGCGTGTTCTCAGCAAGGAGTGCGGGGATCCGCGACGAGTGTCGAGGTTCTTCGCTCAACTTAATCTTTTGCCATGGTTGGTGATCTTCTTACGATCAAACTTTCTATTTACGCTCTAGATGGAGACCTCGATCGAACAAACTTAATTCCTCCATAGCTTTTGGTGCGTGCGTGATGCTTGATGTCGATCCATTGGGTATGTGCGGCGTGATGGTGAGAACTGAGAATTTTTTTCTTAGTTGTGATTAATTGTGAATTTGTGATGTATACAAATGGGAGTTACTCCCTCGGCCCCATGGAGTCTGTCTTTTTTTGAATTTCATATGTTGGACCATCCGTCTTATTTAAATAATTAATCAATATTCAAGTATCTATATTTGATAAAATAACAAAATAAATTATATTTATGTAAAAAATTTGAATAAGACGACGCATCGAAAAAGATGGCACGGAATCCGGGGGCGATGGCGACGTTAAGCCCGCGCGAGCTCTCCACGCAAAAGGATACACCTACACACGCACGCACCGTGCAAAGGTTCTGAGCGCGCTCTATCAAAAGGCGTTGGTATTCATTGGCGCCCTAGGCGTAACACTCTTTACGCTTAATGAAAAACGCGCCTAGGCGTGCTCTTGAAAAAAAAAAAATTTGCGCGGTCGCGAAAATAAGTTGTACTAGATGAATTTTACGCCGTGGACGGCGCGGTCTCGAAAAATAAGCCGTACACACCGGTCATGTCATCGCAAAGCCTCTCCGGCCTCTCCTAAAAAAACACGTGGCTGCACGGGGAACACACCCGCCCGGCGCCACCCAGATATTGCTTTGCTATTCACCTCCGCCCGCCGCGCTCAAAGTTTCCACAAAAAAAGCCCCCACCGCCCGCCTCGAGCCATGGAGAACCCGGACAACCTTCCGCGGGAGTTGCTTGAGGACATTGTGCTCAGCGTCGCCATGGCCGCAGAGGATCCTATGGAGGACCTCTACAATCTACGGGCCACCCTTTTGGACACGAAGCGCGCCGCGGCGACATATTTGGACCGGAGCATCCCACTAGACCGGGGTCTTTGCGAACGATGGCGGGTCGACGTCGACGGCCACGTCAAGCCGGGCGGCCGCTGTACCACTCGCGCGAGTACCGCGCCGAGTCTCATCGGCAAGCTCGCCGAGGTCGGCGCAACCCCGGAGGCGTGCGCGAGCGAGCATGTTCGCCGTGTTTCGTGGAAGGTCGCCTCACCATCTCGCCGCCTCTCGACAAGTGAAACAAGCCGCCGACTTCGGGGCATGTGCTCGCCCCGATGCGTGCACGCTCTTCGCTCTGGGCGGAACGCCACCGCCGATGACGACCATGCCCGAGGGTGTTGCGGGAGATCCCGCCCGACACGGCGGGCGGCACGACGCTGCCCGACTGAGTAATCGCCGCGAGCACTTCCGGGCAGGCAATAGAAGTGTTGAACGACGTTGTGCCCCGCTATCAAGAGTGGCAAAGATCCTCCCTCCTCCGGCCCAACCGGAGCCTCGCCGGACGGGCATCGGTGCATATTGGGAGACAATCGCTGCGCCCGGGCGGAATGGGAGCCACTGCTGTGGGTGTACTGCAAATGAGGAGTGTAGGATCCGCGGCTAGTGTGGTATGTTCTTCATTTCTGCGCGTTGGTATAAGTAGCGAGGCCGATCTATATGTGTGTGTGTGTGTGTGTGTGTGGTGTGTACATTTATCTATAGCTTAGCTCTCTAGCTACATGATCTAGATCGATCAAACAAACTTTTGCTAGCTTTTGGTTGTGTGCATGTATGGATTGGTTGATGTTCGATTGATTCTCGAGTAGCATGCGGTGATGAACACTAGGTGAGATGTTTTAATTCGTTGTAATCCTTGTGTTATATTTTAATTGTGTAATGTGGTATTGTGTTTGTGATTTAATATATGTGTTGTATTTCTCTAAATCATGTGTTTAGCGTGGATGTTTGATTGCAGGTGAAATGATGAGTGAACAGAGCGACAATGGTGTATTCATGTGTTAAATTTATTTGCGATTCTCGCCGGCCGGCGGCTACGCAGCCATGGCGCGCCGCGAAAGCACCTCGGCGTGGCTAGCTAGCCGCCTCGGAGGGCTGAACTCACACGGTCAATCCCTTCTCTACCTTCGAACCTCGAGGCTCGTCGGCTTGGAGGTTATGCTCCGGCGCCGTTGACGTCGCCTCAGAACGCGCTGCCCCAGCGCCGTTGTCGCCGCCACGGAACAACACCATGTCCGCCGCCGCGTTCGATCATTCTCCGCGACGGCAACCCCTCTCCGACCCGTCCCCCGCCTTGACCGTGTGTTCAAAGGAATTTACGTTGCGTTGCTGGTGCTTTCCATAACGTCTATTTGACCTCGGCTTGTCGTCATTGGCGGAGCGTCGATCCCCACTCCGCCGTACCCGCCACCGTTGTCGAGCTTCGGTAGGGAGCCTAAACTCGCTCATCCAATAGCGCATACTAGTAACGCTAGGTTATGGGGATCACGGTGGTGGTCCTCCCGTCGCAAAAGACCTCATCTCCACTAACATCATCGCACGCCGGTGTGCCGCCACATCGGAGACCTTCGGGGCTCAAGAACCCTAATTTTTCTTTTTTTAATCTGTGGTCAAAACTTGTAACTAGTCTTTCTCCATCATAGTAACTCCAAAAATGATGGTTTTTCTTTCTAAATTTTTGTCAAATCATGCTCTATCGGTGATTGTATTCTTACTTCTATTACTCTTGTCATGTTTCATCGATAACATTTCAATTTTAAATTTTAAAAATTACAACTCCAAACATCAATTTTGGACCACCTAGTGATTTTAACGAGAAGAAATCTTCTGAGGCGACCGTTGGGATAGTACGTCCGAAAAAAAAAGCCGTCTGCTCATTCCATTGCAAACATTCCCGCGGGTCATTTCTTGATCCGACGACGTCGCGTAACATTCTTCCGCAGAGTTACACATGTCTCGGCGTTTATGAAACTACGAGACATTTCTAAGATTTGTGAACAATGTCACTAGCACTATGTTGGATGGGGAAAAAACTAAAATAAGAATTGTAGATCTTGCTAAGTCCTGAAAACTCTTTAGTTTAGAACTTTTTGATTTGACATTATCTTGTAATGGAAAACTAGGTCTCAAATTCAAAAAAAAAAAAATGAAATTTAAATGTTTTAAAGTGACGTCGGATAGACAAACCACCAACATACCGATTGTAGTTCTCAATTATGAAACTTAAGTAGTTTACAACCTTTTGATTTGAGTTGAGATCATCTTGTCATGGAAAACATGTACACTCTCCGTCCCACAAATAAAGTCCATTTTTGACTTTTACAATCCTGTTTGACCATTCGTCTTACTTTAATTTTTTTATGCAAATAGTAAAATAATTAAATGATTATAAAAGTATCTCTAATGATAAAATAAATCAAAACAAAATATCTGAATTTTTGAAACATTTTGCATAAGGCGAATGGTCAAACAAGGATTCTAGAAGTCAAACACGAACTTTTATTTGTGGGGACGGAGGGTGTAGCGATTTGAAAACATTTTGTACTCCGTATCTTCTGAGGCGAGCATTGGGATAGTGCACCAGCCGGCCCGCTCTTTACTAGTTTACGTCCCCCACGCACCAAATACCGCGCACCCGCATTATTGCTGCTCACCAACCGGCGCCGGTAGCCGTTTGACTCACCGCCTCGACTGACGGCGACCATAGCTAGAGGGCGCCAGAGCTTCCACCAAAAGCCCCCCGCCGCCGCGCCCCTCGTGCCATGGAAAACCTTCCGCGTGACATGCTTGCGGAGATTGCGATTCGAGTCGCCAAGGACGCCGCGGATCCCATGGGGCCCTCGCCAATCTGCGCGGCCCACATGTTCGTAGATGAAAGCGCCGTGCGCGACCCCTCGTGGGACCAAGCATCCGACTAGACCTGGTGCTACACCGGCGGGTCGGCGTCTGGGCGGGCCGCTGTACTACTCGCTCAAGTATCGCGAGAGTCTTTGCACCAGCCTCCTCGCCGTCGGCAACCCGGAGGCGTGCCGGAAGAGCCGGCATGTATGCGGGTCTTCGCCGTCGGCCGCGCACTAGAAACCGTCACTCGATCGATGCGGCGCGCTGCGCGCCACGTTAGGGCATGAAACCACCGACTATGTTCTTGCTCTTGTGCTCTAACAGGGCTAACACCGGTGCCGCGGACGGCGACTATGCCCGGGGGTATTGCGGGATATCAAAGGTGACAAACCCGGCGGCGGCCGGGGCGTGGAAGAGCATCAAGTGTACTCGGCCCCGCCGACATGCATGGAGTTTTAGGTTGGGCGACTTGGCGGAGCATATACCAGAAGAGTGGCGTACATCCCGTCCTATAGCCCAAATGGTGCCTCACCATGACGAGCAACAGTGCAGCCAGCCAAAACGGTGTGACCGTCCTTGCGTCTCGGGTGGTGTGGTTTGCTCCGTGTTCTGCAGCGAGGAGTGTAGGATCCGCGACGAGTGTAAGAGGTTCTTCGGTCCAGTCAATCTTCTGCAGGTAGATATCACTAGCGAGAAAGCACGGATATCATTTGACGGTGTCTCGGGTTTGTGATCTTCACACAATCAAACTTTCTATTTGTAGTGCTAGGCGGCACCGATCTATTGCTACCTCCTCTTTTCTCTAGATGGCGTTGTCGATCAAACAAACTGAATTGGATTGCTTTTTGGTGCGCACGTGATGGTTGATGTTCTCGATCGAACAGATTAATTTGATCGATCATATGCATAGTTTATGTTGAAAAGATCCCGAGGTAGGGAGTATGCATGAAAATCGAGATATTTTATTAGTCGTAATCATGCAATGTGTTATATTTTTCCAAATTTGTCTTTGTTTGGATGTCCTTCTCCTCTCTTCCTCCTCCCCCTCCCCTCTGTGAGTTGTTCTTCCTATAGAAAAGCTCTGTGATATGTGATTCTCTGTGGGGGAAGAGGGTGTCCGCCGCGGGCGCTAGGGTTGGCCGGAGCTCGCTAGGGCCGGCGGGGTGGTGGCTGGTGGCGGGGGAGCGCGAAAACGAGAGGGCGGCGAGAGGAAGAAGATAAACAGATGCCGGGCTAATCTGGGCATTCATCGCCTGAAATCCCACATACTGTATTTTTTTTAGGCGCCTGAAATATAGCTAAGCCAGTTCGGCTGATTTAGTATTCTGTGAGAGAGAATAAGCTGAAATAAGCCGAAAAAAAGAGCCTGTAGGAGTAGTAGGCGTCCTTGCGTGTTGTCGTTTGTACTGCACGGCCTGCACCAAGGATTGGACGGAACGACAATGGCAGACGTGGGCCCTATCCTACAGCGAGCCATAAGCAAAGGATTCGCATGCAAGGCCAGACATGGGCCCTATCCTACAGCGAGGTGTGTAGGATTACGCAAAGGATTCGCATGCAAGGATTCGCATGTAAGGCCCTACACACGCGTCTATAGTTAAGGAGCCCTCTAGTGGAAAAGGCTCTCGTGCTCTCTGAAGAATACAAAGCCGCCAACGACGAGGTATTTTGATGATGATTTTTATATTCCCGAACTGTTTGACCAAAACATCCTTATTACTTTTATTGGGACTCGGCGTGGCGGCGGCCTACGCGGTTCATTATTGCTTCGGGGGTTGCGTGTGGCGTGGCGTCGGTTTTCCCGTGTTGTGGTGCGGAAGGGCAAGAGGCCGGCTACTCCAGGGGCAAGGAGGGCGGGAGCGAGGAAGATGAAGGGCAAGAGGCCGCAACACCGCTAGACGCGATGGCGGCAGATGCCGTGACGACGTGCTTCCTGCTGCAGCTGCCGGAGGAACTGCTTGGGCAGCAGATCCTCCAGCGCTGCATCAAGCAGGACAAGAAAAATCCGTATAACGTACATGCTTCTTCGACCCGCTGCGCACAAGTTCGGCAAAGACAATCGACACCGGTGAGGCGATCCAACTCGTGTCGCTCCGTCGGATTCGCTAGCTGCCGGGCGATGCACAAAGTTCCCTCGAGGAGCTCGCGCAGGGTGCTTCTTCGAGGCCAATCGTCCGAGGCCATATGCTACGAGGGGATGGTGAGGATGACGACGGCGCCGAGGGATCCCAAGGGGCCGGAGGTCCTCGGGAAAGCCGCTAATGCCGCGGACTTCGCGCGGCTTACTTCTTGGTGATGATGTTGTACCGCCTAAGCCCGCGGACCAAGAAGCGCTTGGCGCCGCTCCATGGAATCAGCGGCGCCCGCAGCCCGACGGCCGGTGGGCGAACCATAATCTGCGGAAGCGCCATTTATTGGGCCCCAGAGGACCTCATCGAGGCTGCGCGCTGCAACCCAACCTTGGTTGATCCCGACGGTACGGAGCAGCGCGTCGTCGTCGATCCCCACGCCGTGCATGGTCGGAAGGATGCAAGCACATGCGCCACCGCTACCAGGCGGAGGAACCGTCATCCTGTCTTTGCAGCGCTCCGGTGCCGCATCGATCTTGAGTTCGTAATCTGGTTCCTGTCATTTGAATTGGATGTCGCAATGCACGCCTTCGCCGATGTGTCCGTCCCCCAAACTAGCTACATTTATTTAGTTTTTATTTGTGTCCGAGATGAGTTAGAATATCACTACTCCCTCCGTCTCATGGAGTTTGTCGTTTTTAACTTTTGAACCTCATGTTTGACCATCCGTCTCATGGAGTTTGTCCCTTTTGACCATTCTCTTTTTTTTTATTTTTTACTTTAATCTATACTACCAACTATCATCGAGTGGGGCCAACTATAATTTTATCGAAACATATCCATATGAGGTCTTGTTTTGCAGGATTTATTAAAAGGAATTCAATGGTGTAATCAGAATTTAATTTGATTTTTTTGGTTTGTGAGTTATAACATTTTTTAGTTAGTTCAAACAGTAGGGCCTGCCACTGGATATCATGGTGAGGCTGCTGAGTGTATGGGGATTAAGTATATGATCATACTAGACTATCTAGGGTAGGTGGATACGTAGAGTATGTGGATATACTTTGTTTATATACAGCAGTAGTGATATGTTTGTATATATGAAAAAATATGGGTTCCTTCAAAAAAATTCGCGTAGTAAAATCTAGACTGCGTTAATATGAGTATCTAAACATACTCAAACTGATAAACAAGTATGAACACATGTGCAACGTGGTTTATTGAGGCGGGAGTAACTACTCCCGGGAGTACAGAAACGATAAACGCAGATTCGAATAGGTCTACCCTTTGAAACCATACATATGACCAAAGAAACCAAAAAAATAAAAACTAATAGTCACATCGGCTGACAAACAATAACCATCAAATGGTACAGTACATGCTAAAGACATGCATATGACTATCATTCATCTCATGCATGCATGCAGATGAACACTTACGAGTTATGATAAGAAATTAAATTGCATCAACATTGAAGCATGTAGGCAAACATAATATTTACAATATTCCATAAAGGTAGATTAGGACATTATATATAATATATATATAATATATATATATATATATATATATATATATATATATATATATATATATATATATATATACATATATATATATATATATATATATAATATAATATATAAAGAAAGAGACGAACACCAACATATACACCCAAGCAACAGACAAACCTGAGAACAACGACAGTTCATCGTTCACACAATCTAAATAAGTCAGGGCGTGTTTGGATCCTCTAACTTGGTTAGAGTTAGAGTAACTTTCTAACTCTAACTCTAACCCTCAAATAACTCTAACCCATAGACAGTTTGGATGGCAGGGTTAAAACAGGGTTAAAAGCACTTTTCCAATCACTTTTCCAAGTTAGTGTGCCTTTGGGTTGGTGGGATCTACCAAAGTAACCCAAATATCACCCCCTTGAGGGGTTACTTCTTTTTGGTGGGTTAGAGCCAAAATAACCCAATCTAACCCATGTGTTTGGATGTTTTTGGGTTATTTAGGCAAAAAATAACCCAATCTAACTCTAACCCTGGCATCCAAACAAGGCCATAATACATTCTCCTCCTTGATGCTTCTTCTGAGGACGGGAAGAGTTGTCCTCGTTGGACTCCACAACTGGGCGCTTACCATTATTGTCCGCCGTGGTAGATCTTGAAGGAGTGGAGACAGTTTTGTGTCCTTTCGCCGGTAACCAACACTCCAAGTGCAGTGAAATATAAAATAGGTGCCCTGGGTCCATCATGTCTGTGTCTAACCCCGTCCGCACTGTCTTCACTACTAGTTCACTCCTCTCCACTCTGCTTTCCACTCCTCGTTATTATCCCCACAACGCGCACCGCCGCTGCCCCTCCTCCTCGCCCTCGCCCCCCTCCCAAGGCGATGAAGGAGAAGAAGCTGGCGATGGCGGCAGATGCCGTGACGACGTGCTTGCTGTTGCAGCTGCCGGAGGACCTGCTCGAGCAGGAGATCCTCCAGCGCTGCCTCCAGCAGAAGGAACAAGTTGCCGATGCAATGTACATGGAGCTTATCGGCGTCTGCGACAAGTTCAGCGTTACACACCGACACCAAGGAGGCGATCCGGCTGCCGTGTCGCTCCGCCGCGGTCGTCCGCTGCCGCCCCTGCCGAAACAAAGAGTTCCCCTGGGAGCTTTGGCAGTGGCGCTTCCTCAAGGCCGAGCATCCGGAGGCCATATGCTACGAGGGGATGGTGAAGATGATGGCGGCGCCGTGGGATCCCAAGGGGCCGGAGCTCCTCAGGAGAACCGCTGATGCTGGGGACTCCGGCGCGGCTTACTTCTTGGCGATGCTGTTGTACGCGGTTGGAACCCCACGGACCAAGAAGGCGGCGCGCCATGGAATCAGGCGGCCGCAACCCGCGGCCGGTGGGTGAACCATCTCCCCCCGAAAGCCCGTATTTTGGCCCAGGGACCTCAACGCGGTTGTGTGCCTCAACCCAACCTTGATTCGTGTCCCTACCGCTTCGACGGTGTACAGTCAAGCGTCGACAACAAACACGCCCCGTGTGCGGTAGGAAGAATGCATGACCCACGAGGGCGAGGGGAGCGGCGTCGTCCGTCGCGCTCCGCTCGGTGCCGCCTCCGTTTTGAGTTCATACTCTTGCCGCTCAAATTGAGCAGCTTAGCGGTATACGCCTTCATTAGGATGTGCAAGATGTCCCTAAACTAGCTTTATTTGGTTTTCGTTGTCATATTGTTGTGTAAACATCGGTTCGCTTTTAATTTGCAACATGTGTTTGTTTCCACTGTGTTGAGCTGTAATATAATTATTAGAAATTTAGATGAGAGCTCACGCCGAGGGTTAGCGATGAGATGCTCGCCGGCGACCATGGCGGCACGGCGGAGTTGCGCTCCAAAAATGTCATCTCCGATGGGAACTATTAAAGTTTTGGTTGTGTGCATGCCATCTCCTCGACATTAATGATGTTTTTAGCCTTCCTCGAAATGTTTCCCCTACCCTCCAAAAGCTCTATGTGAAGGTAACTAACATTTGGATCAAAAATTTATATGTACCTTACATTCCACATTTAGTTTCTAGCTTATATTGCTTGAAGAGATTTTTAACACGCTCAAATGTAGGTGATATTTCTTGAGATTTATGAATTGAATTTGTTTATGTGTAATCCAAATTATGTCCGAATGAAAGTTCATTTAGTCAAATTGTGCAATCGTTGTCACTACGTTTTGCGCAGGTGTTCAGCTCCGCACATTTTTTGTTTGTTTCATTTGCGGGTATCTTTGAAGGCCGGTCAAAAGGGTGAAGACATCTGAAAAAATTTCGGTCCGAAATTTCCGTAATTTCAAATATTGCGTCTACCGCTAGGGTCCGGTATATTGCTCCTACCGCCTAAAAATTTTAGAATTTTGAAACTGTGGGCGCCAAAATTTGGGCCCAAATATTGTAGAAGCCCGCCAACATTGTTGCACCCAAATAAAAGCCCCAGCTAACCCTAGAAGCTCACTCATTCACTCCCAACCAGCCGCCACCTTCTATAAAAAAAGAGAGAGAGAGAGAGCGCCGCCGCGCCGCTCCGACGGACGCGGACGAGCAGCTCCGGCGGCCCTGCCCCGCTCCACGCTGGCGCCGGCGGCCCAGCCCCGCTTCACGCGGCCGGTGCGGCGCCCGTCCTCACTCGTTGCGCCACCCCAGCTCCCGTCCCCCCCGCGACGCTGCTGCCCCCGGCTCGTCCTGCCCGCCCCGCTCTCCGTCCACGCTCCACGACGCATAGCACCGGCGGCCCGTCCCCGCCGACGCCGGCCCGCCCAAAGACTCCGGCCGCGCGGCGCCGAGGTGGTGCCCTCCCCGTTGCTCGCCGGTAGGCGTGCCGCCCGTCCATCGCCTCCAACTGCAGACGCCGTTGGTTGCCCAACGCCGGCAGCGGCTTCTTCCCTGCACTTGCCGGCATCCAACCATCCTGAAGGTTTGCATCCTCAATCTTAGATGTGTGTAGAGTCGTAGGGATCCTCAAATTCAGATGTGTGTGTGTTATATTGATGCTACTGTGTAAGCATATTGATTGAGTCATAGGGATCCTCAAATTCAGATGTCTTGCATGCTATCGATCCTTTTAATGGCTAACATACATATGCATGCTACTGTGTAAGCATATTGATTGATGATGCAAAAGCTGCTGCATATATACAGTGCAACACTTCTAGCTTGCATACAGCTGATGACATCTCATTAGTTTGATTTAGGGAAAATTAAAAATGGTTGACAGTTGCTGGCTAACTGTTTAGCTATATGTGGATGTGTACACTGGAGCTTTGTTTGCTAGCAAGAAACTAGAGCTTTGGCTCCAAAGCTACTGATTTGTTTTGCATCACATAGAAAGACTGCTTTCGCTACATAATCCACATGTAACTTATTGCCTAGGCACTTCTCCTTGGGGCTTTTAAACTGGTACTTTTATTGCTATATGAATGAATATGAATTTCAAACAATTAGTGGCCCTATGCTAATTCATTACAGCAGGAATAATTTGGTCCACGCTCCACTTGAAAACTTTGAGAGTGACACGTATAATTTGGTGCCCTATGCTAATTCATGACTTTTTAATTTGTTACTAGTACAATGGCTGGTGATGGAGCTCGTGCTTCGGCTAGTGCTAAAGGCAAGAGTGTGGCTTCAGGCAGTGGCATTGTGGTTGACCTGGTTGATGACACCGGTAGTAGAGGTGACACTGCTGGCCATAAGAGCAAGGCAACGACAAATGTACAGCCAACCTCCTCCCCTTTCGTCCAAGATCGAAAAAGGATGAAGAAAGTCCCTGTTAAGAACTTGTACTAGTGAAGAGGTGAGGTGCGTTTCTTCCACTTCTAGCATGCAATTGACTAACTATGGTAGCTGAAATGTCGACTTGGCCTTTTTAGTGTATGAATTCTAACATATTGTTTGCTAAAATGCAAAGTGATTTGACATGAATGTACCGTGCGATATGGACTCATTTTGCCATGTGCAACTTGTTGTATTTTGGATTGTGCACTGATATTATGTAATATTTGGCACTACTGTGGAATTTGTAATATCTAGGACTGTACTATCCTAGTTTTATGCATGTTTGGAACCGTGGACCTCTACTGATTCTGCTATGTTGTGGACTAGTGGTGATGTTTTAGACTATCTTTTTTGTAATATTTGGACTAATATTTGGGACTTGAATTATGTTGTGGACTAGTGCACCTATATTATTTGAAGCTATGTCTTTGAAGGTGCTATTCTTGCTCGACCACATTGAGTTGGTACTTTTTGCAATTACATTTGTTTTTTTTTTATCTAAAATGGTATAGAATAGATGTACATGATTTTTGAACAAAATAAATATTTTTTATAAATTCGGTCCGGAAGTTTTTTTTAAAAAGCCGATAAATTTCCGATATATCCGATATTCCTGTTTATCGGTGACCGCCGAGATTTTAAAAATACCGATACGAAAAACATATATCTTGATTGTCTTCAAAGCCACCTTAAGAAACTGGTACTGTTAGATTACAAGGGCAGGAAGAGAGATGTGGAATTTGTCAACTTCTTTATTACAAAAAGCCAAAGTTCGGAAAAATAGAATTTCGGACAGGGGCGTGCCAAATGCGATTTTGAATATGTGGATGCACAGCTAGCGAAAACTGAAACTAATGTTCGGCGCTTCCAAGGACATAAAAAGCAACATTTTTGTCTTGTGCCGGTCTCTACCTTGACCTTGTGCACATCGGGGATATGCATGATAGGAGTACTTGTTGTGTGTGACCGAGCATTAAATTTTGATTACACCATTAAATTTGTTTCAATTAATTCTTCAAAACAAGATATCATATGGATATATTTAGATAAAATTACAAGCGGGCCCAAATGATGGTAGTTGGGATAGAGTAGGACAAACTTTTTTTCAGGGGACAAATTCCTAATTCTCCCATAGTCCTATTACTCCAAACAATGTTTGAAATTTTTGAAATAGCACACAAGTTACTGATCGCCCTTTTACATTAACCGTGGGACCATGGTGTCTGCGCATCGAACACTCTACGCTTGCCACCTCGCATTCCTTTATAGTGCTACTATGGGCAGTTTTCTCTCGTAGCCTCTCACTCTCTCTCGTCTCTTCCTTGTTCCTTCTCCCATACTACACCTACTGTACTAGTACTCTTCTCACCTCTTCTCCGTCCTGACTTTCCAAACTCATCTCAAGCAAACAAGAGTAGAGAGCGGTCCGACACGGGGGGCGCCTCGCCTTCGTCTCCATCCCGGGCAGGTGCACCTCTTTATCACATCCATGCAAACTAGATATGGTTTTTCATGTGGTTCTAGAAACAAAGAAATACGTAAGTTTTTTTTTTTTTTTTGGTGGTTGTAGATCCGGGGTCCGTCAGCGGAAGCACATCTTCTTTTTTTTTTTTGGTAGTTGCGTATCCGGGGTCCATCGCGGAAGCATATCTTCTTGGGTAAGCACCAAAATCTAGATTGTAAAGTGCATTATCCTTCCTTTTTTTTGAAGGGTTTTTTTTTTGAATGGTTTGCTATCTAGCTTGTACAACATTGCTCAAAAATTTTGTCATCTTAAAATCCTTTTTCCGATGATTGATCCTAGGTACAAACCCAAAGACCCACGCGGAGATTATAAAAGGATGAGGAGTCCCAAGAAGCACAAAGCCGGGATCTAGCGTTCTTTGAGGCACATCTTCTTGCGTAAACACCGAATCTAATCCCAAAGCGCATTTCATTTTCCACTAACTAAACCAATCCCAGATCTACAAACTTCCCACTCTAGCAAACTTGCATCAGGAGCCCTAAGAGTGAAACTAAATTATATTTCCACCCTTCCTTTACCTCTTCTCGTCGGTTCTGTTCCCATGTACGACTGATGGGCCGTCCAGTAACTACCTCTTCTCGTTGGAGCCAAGTTTTTTTTTTTTTGCAAAAATCCAAGGATGGCAAACTAGTTTAGCAAACTCTTGGATATGTTTGTCATTTTAAATTGTACACATGAAGCTGCTAGGAAGTAATGGTTTAGCGACTCCCTCCATAGTCGTATCTTATTGGCTACTCTATTTTTTCAGAGAGAAAAACTGGGGCGAAAACCTGGAGGAAAAACTCGTCCTCGTCAGTGGAGATGCCACCCTTATCGTCTTTGAGTTGCTGCTTCATCTCTTCCAATATAATTGCAAACATAGACCTTTTTCTTTTACCTTCATCTTCAGCTGTATACAATTCCCTCGTGCACCATATCATAAATTCCTTCATCATGGCCATCTTCTTCATCCACACTCATGCAAAGATCATCATTGATACTAGTCTGGTTCATCAGCAAGGCCCTCATTTTCATATAGTATAACCTCCAATGGTTCCCCATGATGTATCCACCTAGTGTAAGTGCTAGCCATTCCATTAATATACAAGTGTAAGTGATTACTTTGGTTGTGTGAACGCTAGTGTTGTCAATGCATTCTGCCTGCGGATTGAGCTTTATTATGATGGGCATGAAGCAAGATGGAATGGAAGGGCCATTCAAGTTTTTATTTTTTATTTGAGCCCTACTCGGCAGCTTCTATTATTCCACACTTTGTTTGAAAGCTAATAATGTTGTATATCAGTAGGATGATGTGCTGTATATCTCCTAAAGTTCGGAGAAAATAGAATTTCGGACGAGCATGCCAAATCCGATTCTTCGAATATGTGGATGAATAGCAAGTTTAAATCGAAACTAGAGGCCGGGGCTTCCAAGGACATAAAAGTAACATTTTTGCCTTGTGGCGGGCTCTACCTTGACATTGTGCACATCGGGATATGCATGATAGGAGTATTGTTGATCTTTATGAGCATGCGTTGTGTGTGACCGAGCATTACGACCAACATTTTTTGTAAACTCTTTGTGTCGTATTTTGTACATTGTCCGAGTTTACAATGGATGGAACTTCTACTCATGAACGTCTAGCTTGTCATCTTTTTTTTTATCATATTTTTAAAATTGAGATGCCGACTTCATAAGACTAATGACAGAGCTTGTTTGTTTCTTCGTGGCACTCGCACCACCACGTTGATAGTGCGCTTTATAGTTTATTGAAACTTTCTTTGTCGGGATGACCGCTTGTGGTTTGGAACCGATTTCTTTGTGTACACATCCATAGCGATTACTTTGGTTGTGTGAAGGCTAGTGTTGTCAATGCATTCTCGCATGTCCGATTGAGCTTTATCATGGCAATAAAGCAAGACGGAATGGAAGGGTCATTCGGAAGGGTTTTTTTCCCACACTTGAGGACAAGCACTTTTGCAAAACCGGAGGCTACCTATGCTGAATTTGCGGTGAAGCAAAGCGTAAAAGCCTCGTCTTTGTGAGTTTGTGTATGATTAGGAACAGATTTTGTTGGGCTATCCTTCCACATGGAGGATGAATTTGGAGCCCAACAAAGCAGCCCAAACCAAATGACAAGCCCGATTAGCTTGTGCACCGTTGATCTCGGTTGGATTCAACGGTTGAGATTGCTTCTTGGGAAGCATGTATGGGGTAAGGAAAAAACATAGCCTCCATTCAACCGAGAAACTATGCCGCCTCCGGATGCCGTGACGACGTGCTTCTGTTGCAGCCTGCCGGAGGACTTGCTCGAAAGCGTAAGATCCTCCAAATAGCGCATCCAATAGGAGGAACAACTTCCAACTTGGAGCCTCGTCGCTGCCGCCGCAGGTTCCGCCGGCAGTACACCTGGACACCAAGGAGGCGATCCAAATACGATGTACTATATAGCAGCGAGCATAGAAAATCAATCATCAACAAGATATAGCTGCCGTCCCGTCCGTCGCGCGCTCCCCGCCCCCCAACACCCTCTCGGTGTGCCGCCACCACCATTCAAGTGTGTGGCAACGCATTATATATATATATAATATAAATAATAATATGTCCGCATTGTTATAACCTACGCAGCCGAAAACGCCCAGCTTGTTGTACCACAAGAGAACGGGCCTAACATGCGAGTCCAAATTCAGGCCCAAAGGAAGGCCGGCTTCTACCGAGCGAAGCGGAGGCCCGCTCAAAACCGGATGCGTGGCCCACCAAATTCGATGCAGTACAGACGCATGTCACATCCATCGCTCTCTAGCGGGATGGGCGAATCGTAAGACTTCGAGACAAATATAGGCGCGTGCACCGCCGAGCGCTCGCTCCACCGACATGTGTGCGCAACGCTTTCGCACACCCGCGTACACTGCGGGACTACGGCAGAACAACGCGACGACTGTAACATCGCGACGTTACGAGCACGCACACCTGCGAAGCGTCTGTTCAGCGATACGTGTCCGCAATACCAAAGAAACAACACGCATGCATACCGGCGACAACACACGTCCAAAATGACCGCTAGCGTCGGTAGCGGTTGCGACATCGTACGTACACCGCTAACACATCTCGTCCCGAAACTATACGCCGTCGGTAGTGGCCGAGACATGTACGTACACCACTAACACAACTCGTCCCGAAAATAAACGCGGCGGCGGTAGTAGCTGCGACATGTACGAACACTTGCTAACACAACTCGTCTCGAAAATAAAAGCGTTGGTAGTGGTTGCGATATGTACGGACACCTCCTAACACAACTCGTCTGAAAATAAACGCACGTCGGTAGTGGTTGCGACATGTATAGACACCTCCTAACACAACTCGTCTCGAAAATAAATGCGCGACTTTAATTTTAAGTCACCGTTCTGGACCCTTTGTATGTTCCAAGCGTCGTTATCCGCGGCACGCCGCGTCTGTGGTGTCAAGCAACACGGACGGTTCTCGACCACGCCGCAGTCGTGTGAATCAACGCGACGCGTAATACTCGTAGCATGCATTTCGGCGGCCCCGCTGGGTGTCTGTAAGCAAAAAACGTCTCAATTAGGGTTTGCATCCACGGTCGATCGGTCTCGAAAAATGCGCCTGTGATGAAATGCGTGTCATGCGAGATACGTTGAATTCTGCATACACTTTCGGTTTCAAAAAGCGTCCCGCCCGTAGCCAGCGGCGTCTGTGCCGACCAACGAAAAACGCTCACGGATTAAGAAAACAGGCGCGTTACATGAACACGTGTCTGCGTAATGACCTCCTATGCGATGCGTATTGGTCTTGTGGGACCATCCGTCGCCTATTACTGACGGTCGCCCAGCCCGCGCGTCGATAATGTCACAACACGTACGCGCTTCGTTATTAGCGGCGTCTCTCGGGCTCATCGGCGGTTATTAGCCTTTTTTACATAGTGGTGGAAGGATTCATGAAGATGCACGCTTACATCTGCAGAATTTTCTGGAGATTGCCAACACCTTCTCACCCAAGGATGTTCCCCAAGATATCATATTACTCCGTTTATTCCCATTCTCATTGAAGGAAAAAGCGAAGTCATGGTTCTACGCCAACAAAGAAGAAATCAAGAAATGGAATGAATGTTCTACAGACTTTCCTATCAAAGTTCTTTCCCACGGGTAAAACCAATGCCCTACGAGGAAAAATCACCAACTTCCAACAGCGAAAAGGAGAATCAATTCCGTGCTTGGGAACGTTTACAAGAATACATATCGGATTGCCCTCATCATGGAATAGAAGAGTGGTTGCTCATGCAAGGATTCTACCATGGATTAACACAAAGAGCACGAGAACAACTAGATGCAAGCTGTTGAAGGATCATTTTTATCACTCACTCTTGACAAAGCTGAAGCACTCATGAACAAGATATCGAAAAATCAAAGCCGGATTCAAGACACTCAACACTACCATCGGATAGAAGAAGTTCCAGAAGAAATAAAAGCAATATCAACCAAGATGGATGTGTTATTTGATTGGCTTGAACAAAGAGCCAAAGATAAGCAGGAAAGACAAGATTTACAAGACTATATTGATTCTGCATCAAATTCAAGCATGGCTGTTAACAATTCAACATCAACTCAATTACAAGAACGAAGGTTACAACAGCTAATCAACAACCCAGGTAAGTATCGAGGTAATGTTCCTAGAAACCCATTTTTAAGAGAACTAATTGAGGAACAAGATAAGTTAAATAATGTTCTTCTTAAGAAGCTTGTTGCTAATGATAAAGTATTAGAAGATATAGCTCTTAAGATGGATAATTTCTCTGTTGCTTTTAAAGATCAACTTGCTTTTAATAAAAAGATTGAAACTCAATTAGCAAAGTTATCTGCTGCAAAATCTATTGCCACTAACCTTGAGCAGGTAAATAATGTTACTACAAGAAGAGGTAAATCTACACGTGATCCTGTTGATCCAAGAAGGATAATAGAAACAGCAGTCAGGACACCAATCACGGCACCTGCAAAGACCAAAGAACAATAACAAGACCTGTGGTACAACCAACTAGAGAAGAAGAAAATGATGACATAGAAGATTTGACTCAAGAACCCCGGATGACACAAGACTTTCATGATACAAATCTTTTACCATATCTCGAAGAAACCGTGGACCTCAAGTGGATGATCGGTTTACAAAGTTTGTGGAGGTAATCCGGAAGTTATATATCAACATACCTCTACTAGACGCTATTCAAGTCCCAACCTATGCCAAGTATCTCGTAGATATCTTGAATAAGAAAAGACCATTACCCACTACGGAGGTAATCAAGCTAACAGAAGAATGCAGTGCGGCTATCCTTAATATATTGCCACATAAGATGACAGATCCAAGATATCCCGTAATCAATTGCTCAATTGGAGATCATCATTTTACAGCACTTTGTGACCTTGGAGCAAGTGTTAGTGTAATGCCCAAGTCTGTCTTTGACAAACTTAAGCACACAACTTTGGAGCCAACTTCAATATCATTACAACCGGCGGATCAATCAATCGATACCCCTCGGGAATTGCGTAAAACCCGTTAATATCAAAGGATTCTTTATACCTGGGATTTTTGTAGTTTTGAATATGCCACCGCACTCCAGAGTATCAATCATTCTCGGACGACCTTTCCTAAGCACGACCAATGCACATATCAATGTCACGGTACCGGAGAGATTACATTCAATTTGAATGGAAAGGAAGAGAAATTCGCATTCAAACCTAGATCGAGCTTAGCTTGACAAAGAAATAAGATTGAATCAGAAATTGAAGAAGAATCATCATCGCACCATCTCCTGAACCGGAGAATGCACATGATAATTAAATTTTGGGAAGTCCCAGTTCGAGGACTTTAACTACGGACATCTATCACAAGGTAAGTCGGTAATTATCTATATTTACTATACTAAGCATTTACTTACAGAAAATCCATGCCCCATATAAATAATGTTACGATGTGTCACAACTCGTGAAAATATTTATTGTGGAGGCTCAAAAATATTTATTCTTACATTATTATTTTTATTCCTGCATTTATAATTTGAAAAATACAAAAATAGAGTCACTATGTGATGGGTCCTACATGTCATACACTAAATGCCATATTTCACCTACCTTGGACAAGACATTTACCACTCAAATCTCACCTACCACCATGCACCACTCCCTGCCAATCTTTTCCACCGAAAAACCCACTTAAAACCATGGTATTGGAGTGAGCAATATGCAAAGATGAAGATGAGTGGGAGAGGGCCCCACCACCATGGCGGCCGGCGCCACCAACAACACCGGCGGCCGCCAAACTCTCAACTCCTCTATAAAAGGCCCTTCATCCCTCGCTTCTTCATCACACCCATATTGCTTTGCTTAGCATTTCAGCTTTGCAACTTCAAGTTCTAGTATCCGAAAGCTTTGGGCTTTGTAGTAGAGAGAAAGAGAAGTGAGAAGGAGAAAGGAAGTTCTTAGTAGCAATAGAAAGATTTCTTGAGAGAGGAGAAGATCTTGAGAGTATTAGAATAATTTAAGAGTGATTAGTGGAGGTGTTGTCCATATAGAGTAATCAAGATAAAACTTTGTTAGGGGAAAGTTCTGTCAAAATAAAAACAACTTTGCAATCTTTCTTTCGGACGACTAACCCCTGGACGACTAACTTTGGGCGGTGATTTCTAACTTTTTATTCTAACCCCTCCATTAGTCTCTTGTTTGTTTTTGTTTGTATTAACATTTTGCAGGATGAGCTTTTGGAAATCGTTCAGCGGTAGAAGATCAAAACGTCTTCAACGAGGAGAATCATCTTCCAGAGCACCATCAGAGATGAGCTACGAGCCAGAGCAAGATGTGCCACCACATCCAGCCCCTGCTGCAGTAAGAAGGTTGACTTCTGATTCACACCTCAAGTTTCATGGACAATACGAGAGAGCAAGGTACAATCAATTGAAGAGTCGTAAGTTCACTCATACTCGGAGATCGACCCTGATCTCCTAATCCAGACAGGTATGGATGTTGAATTTGCTCATATTTTCCGCTTTTTGGGCTGGGAAACTTTTGCGAAAATCACAGAGGAAGGTTCTAAGTTTTTAACCATAGAATTTCTTTGTACCCTTCGTTGCACTGATGAAGGTGTCACATTTAGATTCTTTCAACAACAGTATTCTCTCACTTGGAGAAATCTAAGTGATGCACTTGGTTTTCTACACTCTTGTGTCATGGACTTAGACGTAGCTCTAGATGATTTCAACCAAGCAACCGTTTGGAAAGACTTGACCAATGTAGATGCATTTTTAGATGCAAAAGCCAGAGACTTACCCACATTTCGCTTCTTCCATAAATGGATACTTTTCACTCTTTTGCCTAGGAAGGATGGTCATAATGTTAGAGTAGGAGAGTTACAGTTGATCTATGCAGCTATAAAGAGAAGACAAGTTTCACCGATATACATGTTAGTTCAACATTGGATAGTTGTACCAACTCTCCTAGGAAATGTCAATTGCACGTCACTTATCACTAGAATTGCCAACCACTTAGGACTCTTGGATGATAATGCTCATGTTGCTTATATAAGGGAAGATAGACCTATTATAGGTTTTGATTTCTTTAGTAAGGGACATATTTTGAAGAAAATTGGAAGTACTCTTGTCATGACCCATGCTACTGTTGGGGAGATTCGGTTGCCTAACCCCGAACTTTCCATATATCGTGTGCAGTCTTATTTGTTGAGTGTGCAGGCACAACCAATTAATATGCAGAGAGCCATGCCAACTCGTCAGACACGTGCCCATGATCCAATTTGGACAGATGCAGACCCAAGACCTCAAGAGCCAGCATTTAGAGGATAACAACCATGGACCTATCCTCCACCTTCACAAGCAGATTCTGATCGCTCGCCGACCAGGGCCACCCGATTTGAACAAGGAGGCCCGAGTGAGCGGGGGTGGTGATGCTCATATTCGTCGAGAAACCTATCGTGGAAGTGGTTACTTCTACGATACTCCAGTGTACCGCGCAACACCCTACTCCCGAACCACCTCGTAATTCTTTTGCGGGGATATGGACAACACGACGCATATACATTCCAAGGGATGTACAACACCATCCTAGACATAAGGCATGACTAGGTCAACCATTATCAAGAACGAGAGAATGGAATGCCCGAACAGATCGTAACATCACCGACATCGAGACACCATCGAACAGCAGAATGAAGAAATCGTGCCATGTATGGGCGCGCCGCCCGTCGCGGCGTCGCTGAACCCCCCGCATCAACACCGGCTTTGGGGAGCTGCCCCATTTGGCCAGGTAAGTCCCTATGACCTGGCAGTTATCTATTTTTATATTTTTATATATTATATTATATAGTTTATTTAAATTTGCTTTGCTTTGTTTGCTAAAAAATGAATAACCATGAAAAACCAAATAAAAAAAGAGTGTGTATAATTAGTTTGTTTTAAAGTTTGTTTGAATAATTAGTAGCTATCTCTTGGAGATGATGAATAGTTGCTCTGTTTTTTATTTTCTTACAAGTACCTATCATTGGTTTAGAATTCTCCCATGCTATAAAATTGTTTACACTTGAGAAATTTGCTTTGAGCTTGAAATTTTGTGGGAGCATACATCTAAGCTAATCTAGGTAATTGACGGATATGATATGAGATAGTCTGAGCTACTATTTATCTTACTTCTAGTTGCACTAAATTCGGAGATTTAATTTGTGAAAATTTGAAAATTGCATGATGAGTTTCTTATATGACAGAGAGAGTTCTGAAATTCCTACCACAGCCATATACATGTTTCTAGAATAGGAAAACTCTTTTATCATTCACTACTTGTTTAGTATTGAGTTTAGTCAATCTTTGAGACCCTTGGGAACTTGTCATACAATTCCACTTACACATCTCCACATATATATATTTCATGTCACACCATATACACACCACATACCCTTCATCCATTTGCTAGCCATAAAAAACTGTTTTTCACTCCTATCCCGGGGAGTAAACACCAAAAATATTCCTTATCCCTATACTTATTCTCAAAACCCCATTTATGCTCCATGTATTTTATTTATTATCTCTCAAATATGTGTTTGACAAAGAAAAAACTTGGGGCTATGCTTAAAAAGAAAAAGAAAAGAGGGAGATGAAAAATGGACAAAAGTCCTACAGGCGAGTAGAGCCTACCTCCCTAAAAAAGAAAAGAAAAGAAAAAAAGAAAGGGATGAAAAATGGACAAGTGTCCTACGGGCGAGTAGAGCCTACCTCCCTAAAAAAAAAAAGAGAAAAATAAAAGAGAGTAAAAATGGACGAAATGTCCAACTGAAAACAATGGGTACTTAGATGCCCGCCTCTCTGAAAAATAAAAGAAAGAAAAGCTAGCCCAAGTTCTCTTTTGTGTCTTCTTAAAATTCCAAAAAGAGAGATCAAATTCTTCAAGAAGGAGCATAGTAGAATTAGGATCATTATATCCCATCACCACCACATATCCACCTCACAAATACATCCCATATATTCACATTGTATGACTTGTTCCTTTGGATCCGTTGTTTTGACTTTACAATATATGCTTTGCAAGTATGTATACGTTGTCTCCCACCTATGAGCTCCAGATATAAGCCTTAGAAGATAAGTTGAGAGAAGGAATGATACACTTACCATGTTCCACAAATACCATATATCATTAGAGAAGGCATGACATCATTGCCTTGGTAAGGATCCAAAAATACCACATATGAGAGATTTGAAAGGGTCATACAATGGAAACTTTGAGATTTATTTTTAAAATTTATAAAAACTTCAGAACAAAAGTGAAATGAAGAGTTTGAGACATAGTGCTTAACTTGATTGTTCTATCTTTCAATTACTCAAGATTTAAGTGCAGGTAAAAGCCCCATGTTTTTCGGGTAATATGAGTAAGTTAAAAGATCGAAATGTTTCACCTATCTTTGGAGGAGAATTTTAAATTGATGACATGTGTATTTGTGAGAGAATAATTCATTGTAGCAACTCCTGATCCCCATTTCTTGAACCTCCTTTGTGTGTCACCATTGTAACTCACATTCCCCTATACGTACAGAAGAACACAAAAGGGACGAAATTACGGAGTAGTGTACCTCGTACAATATACCTCGTACAAAAACCATCGTTGCCACCTGTGTCAACATCCATTACAATTCTAACAGGGTGTATGTGACGTCGTTTGTCACCTAGTTCCACTCAGGTCCTGCTGGTGTCTCCAGTGAGCACTTGGCAGGCCTTATCCATTCCCCCATTCAGGCCAAACGCAATCCTCCACCTACATCCGTAAAATCCAAGCAATGGCATCACACTTAGATAAAACCGCAACCCTTTGTCACACTAGCTGGCTTCAGACTCACAACTGACACACAGTTTACACAAATACTCACGTCCACCTGCCCCCACAAAACACCAAATAATGTCCACGTCGAAATCAAAACCAACAATACTATAAGCAAAAGAGACAACATCCTCTGATAACCCAAAACAAAATGCCAAGCGCCCAAACAAGCTTGGTTGCTGAATTGTTAAAAATTGTACCCGGCCGCAATGGTCAGATTCATGTCTGTCAGCATGTGACGAGGATGCCACCTTCCTCTGCTCTGCACCACCTCAAAAGTGACCCCCCTCAACCTCAAGGCCTCAACATCAACCGAAACTGTGCAACCTCAGACCAAAGCACGGGAGAGCAAAGCAGCAACAAGGAGCAGCAATGGCAGGAGGAACCTGGGTGAAGGTTTGCTTCCCTATACTTCCACTTCCTCCTCCTCCAATTCTTTTCATTTTATTCTTCTTCTGTCCAGTTCTTAGTGGGACGTGCAGCTTTCTTGGAGATAGGAGTATTTCTCAAGTTTGGATCGGATTTAGGTTTGGTTTCGATTCGCGGAAACAACTGTTTGCTTTCGGGCTTGATTAGCCGAAATCCGCCCATTCGGATTGTGGGGAATCCTCTGTGATCAAATCTAGTTGGTGGGGGTACTCGGGTGGGGTGGCGTTGACTATGAAATTTCAACTCATCTGCATCATGTACGCCTTCCTGATGCCAAAGACCTGCTGATAGGGAAGTCGCTCATGGTGAAGTTGTGCTCGAGCAATCGTAGAGACTGCATGCTTGAGCTTGACTTCTTTGTGAAATTACATGTTCAGAGGAGATTATTGACTATGTATGAATCTTTATCTTCTCACTTACGCCTGCAATTGCAATGGTTGTGAAATCAACGCAGATGGAGCAGAATGGCACCGGTCCGGGAGCACGAAGCTCCCATGCCATCACCCTGGTGGGGCACACGGCCTACTCATTCGGCGGCGAAGTTCACCCCGCGGCGTGCCGGTGGACAGCACCATGTACGCGTTCGACCGACACGCAGACCTGGTCCGCCCTCGCCGACGCCACGGGCGACGTCGCCGCCGCCACGGCCGGGTGACCATGGCGTCGCGGGCGGCACCGCGTACACGCTCGGCGGGCGGACACGGAGCACAAGGAGCTCAACCAGCTCTACGCCGACACGGGCGACGCGGACGTGGACGCTCCGCCCTCCGCGCCGACGCGACGGAGGGCCGCCGCACCGAGAGCTTCCACCCATGGTGGCCGACGCGACGCTGGAAAGGTGTACTTGTTCGGCGGTGCGGCGACGCCGGCGCCCGAACGACCTTGTGGGCGTACGACGTGGGCGTCGGGGAGGTGGGGAGGAGATGCCGCCGCCAGGTGGGCGCGTGCCGTCCACGCGGCGGGCCGGGCCGGCGGTTGGTACCGCGGGAAGGTGTGGTGGTGTACGGGTTCTCCGAGGAGCTCGACGACGCACAATCGCTACGACCCGGTGACGCGGGCGTGGGGATGTGGGTGGAGACCACGGCGACGGCCGAGCCAGCGGGCGTGTTCTCGCGCGCCGCGGGTTTGGGAGGCACGTCGTGGTGTTCGGGCGGTGAGGTGGATCCTAGTGACCTTGGACACCTCGGCGCCGGCAAGTTCTCCGCCGAGGCGTTCAAGGCTCAACACGGACACCCGCGGCGTGGACAAGGCTGGTGGACGAGGACAAGGAGGAGGAGCACCACCCGGGGCCTCGTGGGTGGTGCGCGCGTTAAGGGCGCGGGGAGAAGGACGGGCGGCCTGGGATGCTGGGTGTATGGCGGCAACTTCGCCGACCAACGACCGCTCGATGACATCTACTTCTTCGCGCCCCTTCTCGAGGCAAGCTAGCGCCCGCGAACCGGCGCTGGTGGAATGTGTAGTGTGTAGCAGTGCAACGGTGCAATCTGCAGGCTTGTTGTTTCTTCTAGTGATCATCGTCTTGTTTGGTTGTTGAGTTTTCTGACTTTTTGTGCTGTGTGATTGCAGAATAATAATCATGGTAATGTATGTAAGTATATATCTGTTTTGGAATGTATAGGCGGGGCAGTAGTGGTAGAACCATAGCATTTCGCGATTCATTGGTAAATTTACTTTAATTTTCAAAATTTATTTGAATTTCAAAAATTCCGGTGATTTCACGCCGACCGGGGGGGCATGGCCCCCTCTTGTCTACAGCCCCTGCGCCACCCAAAGTTTTAAATCTTCGGCTAAGCCTCTTAACTTTTGCCCTTCACAACAGCTAAGTCGAGCTATAGCCGGAGGTATCTTCATCTAAGCCGTTTAGCTGTCTTTTTGAAAAAAAAACTAATATAAACACTGAACAAGTAATCTTGCTATTACAATTGAGGTTCCAATGAAGACACCACGTTGATTCTCACCAAACGCTAGAAAAAAAAAAAGATAAATCCTAGAAATTCTCACAATAATCGAAAAACATCCGGCCATCAATCAACAAGCCTCTAACAATAATAGTCATTCGATCTTTTTTTTCTAAAGAATTACCCACTTTTGCCATTATAAAAACATCATAAGAATAACCCCTATATGTACATATAAATTACCCACCAATGCCATTATAAAACTTATATTATTAAAAATTAGTAAAACTAATACCTTACGAGTAGTTACCTATTGCAGTCGGCTTTAAAAAAAGAAACCTACTAGTCCGTAAAAAAAACCAGTTGTCGTCGATAACTCTCTCTAAATCTATTGTCGCCGCCGCCTCCTCCTCATCTTGCAAATCAGATGTAATTCTCAAACCCCAAAAAGGTCACAACTGTCTTCCTTCCAATGGTCAGACATTAAGTGCAGGCTTTCAGACAGTAGTTTCGTGAAATTCAAACCCTTTATGTTTTCTAGATCTCCTGTTTGGAGCAGATACAACCTCATTATTACTCGATCTTCAATCGTGGATCCCAAAGAGGTGATGCAAATATGTACCACTACTTCAACATCAACTAATCAACGACAAACTGATGTAGTAACGCAATTGTGGCAGAACCTGTCGTCCGTTCGTCCTTTGTCAGCATGCATGTAGATCAATAGATGCATGGAGCTCCAGTGTGAAAAGTCCACCAGGCAGGGTCTCTGTCAACAAGAACCATGTAGACACGCATGGACCATGGATGAGACTATCGATCAGCACGTACAATCTCGCTCGCACTTACTCTGTCATGTATCCTTGCCACCTACAAAGATGACAAGCATTCGGCGGCTAGGAAGCCTTTCAATGTACTAAAGCCTGATGAAGGGTGACACCGGCCGCGTCATGACTCCATATAGGTCAGAGCACAATTCTAAATGACATTATATATCCCCTCAATAAAAATATGGTATGATAAATCTAAAAGTAGTGTTGCCTCATCTCCAATTCCCCAATGAATTCTAACATTGTTTTCCTCCCTTTAAAATTGGCTTGCCTTTGGTTGTCATCTTTTTCTACCGAGACTAACACAACAAATGAAAGGAGTCAACAACCTAATAGCTCGAAATGGAGGAACGAAAGAAACACACATAGGGTAGTACCATTAGTACTTGAAGAGTTAAAGGTTACTCTAGATGGTGTATATGATGCCCCTCAAGAATTTACAAAGTACAACAACACCAACCCTACTTTGTACCTAAAATGGCGTGAGCTAATATTTGTAACTCTTTTAGTGATCTTATGTGATTGTTTTTCATTTGAACTAGCCTGATTGGATCAGTTTTCTTTATTTTGGTGCCAAAGAAATTAGATCAAATCTTCTTGTTTTTTTTTTTTTGATTGTCTCCGATAAAGTCTGCATCATTGTCTCTTCACACTAAATCGTGTCTTTGTTATCTATAACCCGACTACGATGGTCTAACGATTTTGCATCATATGTGCCCAACAGTGTCTCAGTCGACTTGCCTTCTAATCTTTCTCCAAGTCTAGATTCTTTTTTTTGGGCGAAAATCCAAGTCTAGACTCTAGGGAGGGAGACAAATCGTACCAAAGAAGAAGAGAAAACGGTGCGCATATATTTACACCTATTAATTCACACATCATCAACTACTACAAAACATATCAATTCCAATCGCTTAAACCATCATAAACTTGGTAAAATTAATAATCCTTGATTAATGAAACATGATTTGATGGATCGAGATTCAAGAGACACCTCATTTTCAATCTCCTGGATCGTAGGAAGCGTGACGTGAAGAGAAAACCTCAGTAACTGAGCCTTTGACGGGGTCTTGTAAATCCGTAGCCGTCGATCTAGTCATGGGTGGCCCTGATCGATGGGGGCGAACTCCGTACGTTGCCACTACCACTCGCAACGGCTGCGGATTTTTGTGAGTCCGCGTTCGCTCCCTCTCTCTTTTTTTCCCGTTCACTCTCGCTCTCTTCTAGTGGGGGCTGGCGGCGGCGGCGACTGGGCGAGCCGCGAGCGCGCCGCCCTCCGCCAGCTCTTCATCGGCCGCTTCGCCGGCGACCACCGACGGGCATCTACCAGGTACGCCTCGCCCATTCCCTCCGCTTTCGTTCCTACCGCGGGGAAAAGGAGCACTCGCACTCGCTGTCCAAACCTAAGTGGGAGCTACTCGTGTTCGGATCTGACCCAATCGCAGCTAATACCTCCTAGCTTCCATTTTGCCCTGAAATTTATCGGGGTGGTAATGCTATGCCGGGTCCGCTTGTATCCATTGTCTTCTTCGGCGGATTGCGAAGCTTACTGCTGCTGCTACTTGTCTCTGTAGGTTTGCTGAGGAATAAACAACGGAGATGTCCGCGAGCGAAACCCTGAGGGCGGAGTTATCTTCCAGGACGCCGCCGTTCGGCCTGCGGCTATGGGTTGTGATTGGCATCTGTATCTGGGCGCTAATCCTGTGCGTCCTGGGTTTCATGTGCTTCTGGTCCGTACACCGGAGGAACAAAGCCCGGCAGCAAGTCCTGCTGCGATAAGATCCCGGTGTCACGAATCCCGGACGTCTCCAAGGAGATTGCGGTGGACGAGGTGCGGGAGCAGCACGCCACCGCGGTTGTCGTCCACAATAACCTCCGTGTACAGGAAAGCCGTCACGCGATGGCTGTGGCTGTGCAGGAGAAGCACTACTATGAGAAGGATTCGGGGAAAATGCTGGGGAACCTGGTTAGGAGCAAGTCGGCGGCGCTGATAACCTGAGCCAGTGCAGCTCCGCGGCGCACCAGTGCGAGAGGGCTGGGAGCTCATACTCTGGTGATGAAGGGAGCTCGGGCAATGCGAGGAGGCAGTATGCTCAGTATGCGACTGTGTCCGCGTCGCCGCTGGTTGGTCTCCCCGAGTTCTCGCACCTGGGTTGGGGCCATTGGTTTACTTTGAGGGATTTGGAGCATGCGACAAATCGGTTTTCTAAGGAGAATGTCATTGGGGAAGGCGGGTATGGAGTTGTTTACCGTGGTCGCCTCATAAATGGTAATGATGTTGCAATAAAGAAGCTCCTTAATAACATGTAAGAATCTCTGGAGTTCATTTTTAACATAAAGGACACCTTCCGTATCTGACTTGAAATGTTGTTCTGCCCTCTTTGATGGTCTCAGCATACTGATAGTGTTTGATTTGTCATTCTAGGGGTCAAGCAGAAAAGGAGTTCAGGGTCGAAGTCGAGGCAATTGGACATGTCAGGCATAAGAATCTTGTCCGCCTTCTTGGCTATTGCGTCGAGGGAATACACAGGTGAAGCTAATTTCTCATCAATTGCACTGACAGATCGATATATTTTGTCTGAGCTCATCTGCCATATATATGTGCCTGAAAAAGATGACTACTGATACACATATGATCTCATTCTAGTTTCATGCTAAAATCTTGAACTTTAAACCCTAAAATAAAAATCTAACAGTTCATCTGACTTTGAGGATGCATCTGCCCTAGTACATCCATTGAGCTATTCCAATTTCAGATCATAATACGTTATCCGTTAGATTATAATTATTGGGGAATATTGCCTCTATGGCACTATTGGTGCATCATTTTGCCAACATATGGCTGTACTGGCTCAGGTTACTCTTTTGGCACAGCTATAATTATCCCGTTTCACTCTGTTATTTATACCTTCCAGTTAAATACTCAGTGGCCGTCAAACCCGTTGGGTCTGGCACTTTCTTCCACCACTCCATCCATGTCTACTCATTAATTGCAACACACAGACCTTAAGTACAACAGGGCTTCACGCGGAAGATAAACTCTAATTATTGCAAAAGACAATCAGCCATGCATAATTGCATATTGCGCATACACTAAAGCAACGGCAGAGCAATATTTTACACCGAACTAGTTTGTACCTGTTGGTGCTTTTGTGGAATCTATATAATTTGAAATGAAATTTTAGTTCGGGTCTCAAATTGTGCCCATGTGCTTTTCATGTGCCCTGTGGAGTGTGGATACACCAATCGATGAATCTCAGAGAAAATCCAGGAGAGCTTCCTTGAAGGAAACTAATTTGATAGATAAACAAAACAGAAACTTTACAGGAGAGTTTGGTTGATGCCATATATAACTTTTTTGATCTGTCATTTCAGATGAAAAGATGGTAACCGACTAACCGGCACCATTTTGTCTTTAGCTCTGTTCTAGGCACTATGAACTCAAGTCAGCCATTTAATAGGGCACTTGTTATCTGCTTTATCGATGTATCCAGCACTGATGATTTCGCATCGTTGGCAGTTTTGGTGTTTGTAGCATGGTTCAAAGATTCTAGTGACTAGTGAGGCCTTGCTGGCCATTGCTGCCAGTGAGAGGCATGGACTCCATGAACTAAACTCCACCGTATGTGGGTGATAGTTGTCCAGGCAGTGTCAAATCCACAAGACCCAGACCACTCAGTTAATCATACATACTGCTGCACTGTACAACCTGCTATCACATGTTTACATGATTTTTAAAAAATTAAAACTATATAGTTCTGATACCCTGATTACTATTGCTGTACAAGAAAATTTCCATTTGGTGCTTAAGATACACATTGTAGTCCTTAACAGTGTTTTTTTATTCAGTATATGTGAATTGAAGAGAGCAGGATAATGCTCCTATCCTTGGGTTTAGCTGTTAACAATGGGAACAATTATTGGTAGTTAGACATTTTTGAATGAAAAAAACACTTTATTTTAGTTTGAGTAATAAAGAAAAACATAGATGGTATTAGTGTTTTATATGCATTCTCCATCTACATTGAGCACACCTGGTGGTTAATGTAAACCGTGGAAATCTATCTGTTTCATACATCATATATGGTTTTGTAATCTATTTGAGTATTCTCCTCAACATATGCTCTTACTCCAGGATGCTTGTGTATGAGTACGTGAATAATGGAAATTTAGAACAGTGGCTTCATGGTGCAATGCGTCAGCACGGTGTTCTTACTTGGGAAGCCCGGATGAAAATCGTTCTTGGAATTGCTAAGGCGTAAGACGTGGACCATTCAATATTTTGCCTCTTCTTTTTATGCATATGCTTAGTTATGCAAGACATTTTTATAACTGATGGTATACTACAGGCTCGCTTATTTACATGAAGCCATAGAACCAAAAGTTGTGCACCGTGATATCAAATCTAGTAATATACTAATTGATGAAGAATTCAATGGCAAGCTTTCTGATTTTGGATTGGCCAAGCTCTTGGGTGCTGGAAAGAGCCATATCACAACTCGAGTTATGGGAACTTTCGGGTATGTTGTTTGCTTGACATTCCTTCATTTTGTAGTATCTTGTTTCGCTAACTGGAACATGTTGCATTACAGTAGGAAACTTTAGATGTTGCGAGCTTTGGTTTTCATGTTTTTAGAGCAGTTAGCTTTGTGGCACTTCACATGGAAAGAACTCTTCACCCGTTTTTGCTACTGTTTCAGGTATGTCGCCCCTGAATATGCCAACACAGGTCTGTTAAATGAGAGGAGCGATGTCTACAGTTTCGGGGTGCTACTACTGGAATCAGTAACTGGGAGGGATCCAGTTGACAATGGTCGGCCTGCTAATGAGGTGAACATCTGCTGTCGTATCATGCTTGCTGAAACAGCCTGTACAAGAGACCATCTGTTTCACAGAAAAACAGCATCTACCTTCTATGGGAGACAAATTTTCTGTTCAGGAGTATGGGTATCTTGTATTTATGTTTAGTGTCCCTTGTGGCAAGTGTATTTTTTTTTTTTATTTTGTATAAGCAAGTAAGCAACAATGCCTCGTCAGCTCTGATTGTTAATCAACTACGACATGGACACGGTGCAGGTGCATTTGGTTGAGTGGCTCAAAATGATGGTTGGCTTGAGAAGATTTGAGGAAGTGGTGGATCCTGACATGGAGTTGAAGCCTACCAATAAGGCTCTGAAGCGTGCCCTTCTAGTGGCACTGCGGTGTGTGACCCAGACTCTGAGAACAGACCCACTATGGGACAGGTTGTTCGGATGCTTGAGTCAGAAAATGTCCCATCGCGGGAGGTTGTGCTTCTTCTGCTTTAACCCCACTGATACAAACATACAGTTTTTTGTGCAATATGTCTGAATATTGTGTTTTGATCCTGTGAAGGACCGTCGTAGCCGGAGGGCCCACAGCAGTAACGCGGACAGCGAGTCGAAGGCAAGCTCAAGTGAATTCGAGATAAGCAGTGATCGAAGGGAGTTGGGACCGTCCCGCGAGGTTTCAGTCATGACCCCCTGATGAGAGCACAGCAGATCATCATGGCCAAGAACTTCGGTTTTTGGACTAGCGGGGAGCATTGGAGGAACAGGGTGTGGGTGCGGCTGGTTGGTAGATTAGGAAGGACATTGCATTTCTGCAGGGCACTGCATTTTCTGTTGTAGAGATTGGAAGTACATTGCATTTCTGGAGGAGGTAGGTATTATTATCTTTGTAGCAGCCAGCTTAGAATGCAGAGTGAGATGGATTATTCCCTGAGACGAAAGATTCATACCTGCTGTGAATGTTACTCGGTATTCTGTTGGTGCGGCAGCAGCAGCTTGTACAGACATTTCTTTTCTGTCTTTTGGTTAGGACTAGCCGGCTAGTAGAAAATATTTTGTTTCCTGATGTGATGACTGATGAGTGACTTGAACCATCAACCTCTTCTAATCTTCTTAGTTCATTGGCCAAGTTAGAATTCTGTGAATCTCACTGATTCAGAACGAATTGATGCTATTTTCTGTGATATTTCGCGGAAAGTTTAAAGTACTCATTTGATGCACTAATTTGGTCTATCTATTCAATACTTGCCTATATCGCTTTTGAAATCGTGTGCTGTTTAATACAACAACAACTACTACATGGTTTTATAATAAAATAATAATAAGAGGTTGGAGCAATTGGGCCGGTTTTTTAGATGCGTGTCAGGCTTACTGATGAAATCGGCCCAACATGTAGCTTCATCGTTTGCTTGTCCTTTTGTTTTTCTCGTCAAGTCTCGAATGTGATGCGGTGGCTGACAAGACAGTGAAGAAATAAAAATCTGAGGTTACAAGAAATATTGGCGGGACGATTGTGACACATTATTATTATTACTATTTTTTTCTTTGCACAAAAGCACAAAAACCTAGTAAAAAATTAGTAAAACCAGCTAGTAGGGTATGCCAAACAGACCTAGCCCTTTTCCAAAAACGGTCTGACCTATTTTTTTTTCTTCCGAAAAACTAAAAAAACAGGAAATTCAAAGAGAGGGGACAAGTGAGCTGAATTCCACGCAAATTCTCTCTCAAGTCTATCTTTTGCTAAGCATTTTGCACTTGCGGTTAGCTAAGCCTTGAAATGAAAGTGGTGAAAGAGATTTGCTTCCTTGGGTAACTAATCCTCTTATTTTTAAGGCTTTTCCTCTCTAGCCTAGTCAAATACCTGGACAAGAGCAATATGGTCTAAATAGCAATTAAAAAGACCCGAGCGAAATACCTAGACAAGAGCAATATGGTCCAAATAGCAATAAAAAGACCCAATACTGATATATACGGCGCCATGATTCCTTCATCCCTTTGGTCCCTTCTTCGATCGTGCTAAGGGGCGTTTTTCAATAAGCAGGAAAAGAGTTTGTTACAATACTACGGTAATCATAAGTTTATCAAAGCCGCACAACACTAGACTTGCACGAGATTGTAACTACACAGTTAAGATTTTGCGACAGGAAGAGAAGGGCTTCAATCAAAGAAGCACTGACAACATCTTCCTGTATCATCCCACCAAGCACACCAAAGCTTTAAACTCCTCATGAATGGCTAGACCCAATTGCACTGCAGAGGTTGCGACTCCCATCCTTCTCGTTCGCGCTTCACCGTGCCTATGGTACACCAACACGAACCTTGGACCTTCACCACTGCCATCGACAATTGAGTCCTCTCTAACACTAACACCTACACATACACAACCAAGAGACATGTTGAACCATCATCATCACCCCTTCGCTTCCCGTTAGTCACACACAAAAGAACTTAATTAATCAAAAGGACTTCACCTCGTTAATTTGACAATCATTCATCATTATAGAGACAAGGACACATCTCTTTGATCTCAATGTGCAAATTCTCTCACATCTTAGCTCTGTTGTAGCACGAATCTTAAAGCAGATTTGAATAGTGGGAGATAAACAATGTTTACATACCATGTTGTATATCGGAGATAGTTATTATTAATTTTCTTCCTAGTTTCTTACTATGAAAAAAAAACAATAAATCATTATTTTTTGGAAAAATTATATAAAATTACCTTTCTGAGCTATAATTGGGAGAATGACGACAAAGAACCAGGACCGTTCCGGTCCCATCACGTGCTTCTTCTCCTCGTGTTGTCTGTTCTCCTGCATGGATCATGGACAGGAGGACAAGTCGATCGGGTGGCGTGCACACACCATGCAGCTTCGTCGTGCATCTGCGGCCCATTCTAGCTGGATTCCAGTTGAGCAACTATCATATCTAGGAGGCGACTCATAGCATTAGCATAGATAACAGCCAACCTACGCGGTACTTTGCAGGCAAGAAGAACTAGCTTCTTGTAGGATTTAGGCTGCGCATCCACGGCGACACCGACGGCTCATATACAAGTCATACCGGCCGGGCCGGCGAGAGGAAAAAGATTGCACCGATCGGTCGTGATTATGCACCAAATCAAGGGACCATACTGCATTCCAATGATGTTCCAAGTGTTACACTGTTGCGTAGTACGTTGAATTTTTTTATCAAAGCAAAGAGTTATATGTGTAGCAATGCCATTTTATAAAAATAGTACAACAGTATATACTATCAATATAGATATGCCATAGCATTCAACTTAAAATGTACAAAGTTGTTAGTGGCATCGATATATGAATCGTTAAAGGATCATTTTCCTGATTGCTAGAATATGAAATATAAATTTATTGCTCATCCACATGCATGTATATTTTGATCTGTATGATGGCACAACATGTATGATTATTTAAATAACTTTTACATATTAGTTGTAATACATTTGGTTAATTAATATAAAAATATCTATGCATAGTAGTATGTGATATTTAAACATTTTCACAATAATATATGTTGGTATTTAAATGTATACCATATGGATATTTTAGTTTTATTTTTTAGTATTGGGAAGTGGTAATTTTGGTGCAAATTTTAGGTTTAATTACACTATTTTTTTGTAAATTGGGACAATCAGCAATTTAAAGATACAATAAGGATGCTACTTTAGTTTAGATTATTATGTCTCATAACAATATAAGTGGATAATTTAGGTGTAGACATTCACTTTATAATTTAGATGAGAATAGAGATTACTTTATGAATCAATAGTCCGATTTTTTCTATTTTTATAAGAATGTTTGAAATTAATCTTTTTTTTTTAGTGCCACTTGTAAAGATTAACATAGAGCCTCCAATTAATATTACTAAGATACACTAAAGAGAAACATCAGAAATATATGACCCAACACTCGAATAGTGCTGACCCCCACCTCTATAACTCTTGAATGTCCTCAACTACGAAATCACACTTTTTTTTTTGGATATTATTTCTTCTATACATTGTTATTTTTTCTAAAACAATTCTATATGGTTCCAAAAAAGAACTATTTATACTATCAACAAAATTGTTGCATATATCTAGGATTGCATTGGTCGTTAATTGATTAATCTAGTATCGCCACAACCCGCTTTCCTGGCCAACGAGAGGGGGGAAGGCGGGGGCGTGACGTGGCGTGAATCGACGACGACGCGGCATTGACGGCAGCCAGCGGCGGCGATAGAGAGCTAGATAGGTAGGGTTAAACCCTAAACTTTTCTTGATTGATTGTCTCATGATAGTTCCCCCATATTTATATGAGGGGTTTATAATTGCTAACGGCCAAGCCCATTATTCTTTTCTAGCTTACTTTAATTTAACTAAATAAATTTACTAATAAAACTATATAATAATTAAATATTCAGCCACTCCGCTTATCCCGCACTACCGACCGAGTGTGACATCTCTTCCGCGCTGGAGATTCAGCTTTCGTCCCTCGAAATGGAATTCGATATATTTTGTTGAATAATTCAAAGATCCTCCCACGAAGCATCCGCAAATCGCCTTGTTCTTCCATTTGATGAGCACCGAAGCCGACCTTGCCGGACTCTTGATTTAAGCATGATCTCATGTTCAGAACCGGTGTACCTTCGTGAATACATGGTAATTCGGGATATCGGTAGGAATCTCCCCTCGGTGTGGTTTAAGCATGCCGACATGAAAGGCGTTGTGGATGCGGGTTCCAGCAGTAGATTCAACTCATATGTAACTGGAGTAATAATTTTGCTGATGCTGAAGGGTCCAAAATATTTGAGAGAGAACTTGTCTTTGTATAATGTTGATATAGTTGCCGCAGATCGATAAAAGTTTGAGCCGCACATAATCACCCACTTTAAACTGCCGCTCCGTATGTTTTAGCATCAAAGTATTTGGCGGTAATAATCTTGAGCCGCTTGTAAACTAACCTTTGTCCGATTGAGAAAAGCATCACGCTGAGATAATAAGGCATCTACTGATGGTAACGTTGTCTCACCCGGATTGTAGCCTCGGATTGTAGGAGGGTCACGCCCATAGACTAGATTAAATGGTGTTGTTCGTGGATGTATGATATGAAGCATTATAACAATATTCGCCCATGGTAACCATCTTATCCAATCCTTTGGTTTGTCACCAGTCAAGTAGCGTAGATACATTGTAATAATCTTGTTGACTACCTCGTCCCCGTCCATCCGCTTGAGGATGATAAGTCGATGTTGGTGATAAAATAATGTTGGGCAACCGAAGAGCTCTTGCCAAAATTGACTTGTGAAAACCACATCTCGGTCACTAACAATGGACCTTGGTAAACCATGTAATCTAACAATCTTTGAGAAAAAACTTCTCGAGCTAATCGGGTTGCCGTGGTACGGGTGAGAGAGGGGTATGAAGTGGGCACACTTGAATAAACGATCAACAACCGTTAGAATTACCGACTTGGTGCCAACTTTCGTAAGCGCTTCAATGAAGTCTATGGAAATATCCTTCCGTGATCTGTTCGAACTGGTAAAGTTTGAAGAAGTCCACCGATGAAGATGTCCAGCTTTTGTTGCGTTGGCATACTAAGCAATCATTCACAAAATTGTCGACAATGCGCTTACCATGTTTAACAAAGAAAGTTTGACGAAATCGATGCAATGTTTTCAGTATTCCCTCATGAGATGAATCATGAATTGTATGAAGGATGGTCTGAAGATGTTTGGATGATTGTGAGAGCCATACCTTTTTGTTGAACAGAATCAACCCATTACGAACTTCCCATGCTGAATCCTTACCATTGATTATGGAATTAACAAGGCTTATGGCTTCATCACTGTGGATACAAGATCACCAAAGAACTCTACCGAGTTGTTCGCAGGGTTCTATCCTAGCCTGCGGCCACAAACAACTCCCAGAAGGCAATGAAAGCATAGCTACGGTGACTTCTATTGTAACTAGGATAGAACACTAGTTAGGTTACCTTGTTTAGAGTTTGGGTGTTCGGGTTCCCTCTACTGGACAACCCTCTCTCAGATCCGACTAGGATCGTAGCGAAGTTCCTTGGCCCCTTGACTATAAAAGGCTTACCAAGGAACACCTCGCAGAGGAGAGCACGAACATACGGAACACAAGCTTGGCCACGACCAAGCCCGTAAGCTTCATAGCCGATTCCCGGCTAACCCCATCAATCAAAAAACAGCTCACGCCGACCGGACGTAAAAGGTCTTTACTCGATCCTTGATCGAGGGCCCGAACCAAGATAAAAACCCCGCTCTCCATGTCACCGCCGCGAACAAACCGCCGGCCCGTGTTCGCCGAGGCCCGAACAAACCGCCCGGCTCACCCCGTGGGCGTGCTCGGTCGTAAAACATCGACACCGGGCGCGCTGTAGGGCTCGCCGAATTTCAGCACGAGTCCGGGCGACCACGACGCCATGAGTACATCGGCGAAGAGGACGATCATCTTCGGATCTTGGGCTTGGGCGAAATCGACGACGACGACGGCAAGACTCGGGCTACATCATCGAGGAATCCAAGATCGACGAACAAGAACTCGCGAGAAGCTCCAAAGAATCGACAATTGCCGAAACCGCCAAGAAGACGAGAGAACAAACTCGCTTGCTCAGAACCGACACGGAAGGACCTAAACCCGAAACCAACTCGGGAAGGTGGACAACCAGACTCAAGTGCGGATTCCGAAGGCAACTCAAGTACAACTCCAACCCGGTTTGATAAGGGAAGCTACTCCAACTCGGAAACTTTTTCACCAACACTACTCCAACTTGGAGAAAGAAGGCGACCGATATAACCCCGACACCACCCCGTGATTACCTTTCGCTTCCTACAGACTACGCAACACAAAGATACGCCAGTATTCAAGGAGCGCCAAGACAACTCAAGAGAAGATTGAGATTCCTTTGAGGGCGCGCAAAGAGGGCTCATATTGACAAGAACCCCGTGAGGAGTGTATCATCCATCGCCAAGAACCCTCAACGGCCAATCGCCGCAACGGGACAACCCGTGGAGGGTCAACATCACGTAACCTACCCCTGACGGAAGGAGTGGCGACCCAAAGCTATGGTCGCTAAGGAAATCTTTATGGTGGCTACAACTGCACCCCCACTTATCCGGCCCGTAAGCCCCCGATATCGTCCACCGATGAAGGCCTATCCAACATCTCGACGGACGAAAGAACCCTTGAAGACGAAGGAGAACACCAACGCCAAGAAAGGCCGAAAAGGAACAAGCCGAAGGGAGGACGCCGAATCAGGGCAAACTCACGCATGCAAGCCCCGAAACAAATATCGCCGATCTACATGAGTACGAAAGGCTAAAGTCCGAAAGAGAAGTCGAAGACGATCAACGAGCAACCCGTGAAAGGCTACAAGGGTTGATTGACCGCCGAAGACCGCTTACGACCTAAATGACGAGGAAAGGCTCATCAAGGAGGCATTGCGTAAGGCTATCCGGGAAAAAGATCCCGTGACGCCGCAGCCAAAGGCAAACAGCTCGTGCACCAAGAAGTCGGTCCAACGCCTTCGAAAGGCCGAAGGCCGCAAGGTTCCAACGACTCCGTGCCACCCCGAGGGATGGTAGACATGCATCGAGACCCCCGAGGGAAAGTCCCGCTCCAAGACCAAGCCGACGAGAAGAAGTCGCGAATCAACATATCGGCCGACCGAACTCGCCCAAGAGGAGGAAGAACCTCGTGAGGACTTGAAAAAGAACAACGGAAAGCTACGACAGTTTCCTTGCTTCGCAGAAAAGATTGCAGAAGTCAAGCTACCCCCAAAGTTCAAACCTTCAAACCACTCAAAATACGATGGGAAAACAGAGCCCGCATAATGGCTCGAAGTCTACTCGAATCCATTGAGCCGGGCCGGAGGAGATGATGACGCGAAAAGCCGCCTTCTTTCCCATGGCCCTAGAGGCTCTACCGCCCCAATGGTTCGACAAGATCGAAGAAGGCTCAACTGATACCGGGAAGACTTACGTAGAGCATTCTCAGAGCAACTTCAAGCAGAATCATCACCCATCCTATTACTCAGCCGAGTTGAAAAGCCTCAAGCAAAAGCCGAGAATCTCCGAGAGATTACTACCTAAGATTTGGAGAAATGAGATCCCAAGTACATGACATCACCGAAAGAGAAGTGATAGACGCCTTCGTAACGGATTTTCAAGATGGCGCTTCTCGATTTCTACAAAAACAACCCGAGGACAAACGAAAGGCTCAAGCTACCGCTGAGAAGATGATCGGAGTCAAGAAAGAACCCGAGACCGCTTTCCGAGAGAAAAGAACTCGGAAGGCCCGAAGAAGGATCGTAACAACTTTCAACAAAGAAAAGAAGCGAGGACCGTGATAATACTATCGCAATGGCGGAAAAGTCAAAGAAACCCTACAAGCAAAGGTTCAACAACAACAACAATGGCGACAGAATGTAAGCAATATCAAGCTAGAAGACCTACCCCGCATCTACCACCCCGAGCTCCGCACACACTCGAAACCGTACCACATTCCGTGAGAAGTACAAGGGAGGAAACAACTCGCTCAAAAGGGAAACAATCAAGAAAATAGAGAAGAAGCCAGTCAAGAGCCAAAGACGAGGATTTCCGTAAAGCAACGAGATCCTTGAACGTCATATTCTCTAGAGTACCCGGTTTAAAGAGCAAGAGACAAGACAAGTTAGCACTCGATCAATCATGGCAGCGAACCCGCAACACCACGCTACCTCAATTGGTCCCAATACCCGATTCAGCTTCACCGTGGAGGATCAATGGACAAGTGTGGGCAACGCCGCCTGTATCCTTTGGTACCGAACCTACGATAGCCGGAGTAACCGTTACCAAGGTGTTGATCGATGGAAGAGCAGGATTGAACATCATATTTTCGTAAACACCGACAAGATGGGACTAGACCTCTCCTGACCGATCACTCCTTCAAGCACTCCTTTCTATGGAATAGTACCCTGACGAGCAGCCATACCGCTTGACAAGTCACCTTGCCGCTATATTCGGATCTCCATCAAATTACCTGACAGAGTACATCAAGTTCGGCGGCGATCTCGAGTCACCGTACCATGCCATTATGGGAAGACCTGCTATTGCAAAATTCATGGTCGTTTCCACACTACCCGTATCTTCTCGCTAAAGATGCCGGACCTTTTGGGGTTCTTTCAATCAAAGGAGACCTCAAGAAAGCCTTCGAAAGTGTGACGCATGCCGCGGAAATCACAAACAAAACAGAGAGCTCTTGAGAAAAAAGAACTCAACCAGATGGCGTAGGAGACGAATCCGTAAGAACTCGAGATACCGGCCAAGAAGCAAGCGATTCCGATTCCACCGTAAGAAGCCGACGTCCAAGCACGCTTGATCTCTGGCCGCATCGGGCGATCCATCCAAGACGGCGATCATCGGCCCCACCTATCTCCAAAATAGGGAATTCGTGCTCACCAAATTCCTAAGGCAACACAAAGATATATTTGCCCGAAAACCAAAGACATGCCCGGGCGCACCAAGGAAGCCGGGCCGAGCAATGACTGACATCAATATGGGATCCAAACCCATCAAGCAAAGACTAAAGAGGTTCTCGCCGTAAAAGAAGGAGGCCATCAAAAAGGAGATTGCAAAACTACTCGCAGCCAGATTCATCGAGAAAATCCTACATCCCGACCGGCTAGCCAACCCGGCTCGTTCGAAGAAGAACACCTCGACCGGGCGAATGTGTGTGGACTACTACAATGCACCTAAATAAGCATTGCCCAAAAGATCCCTTCGGGCTACCAAGGATCGACCAAATTGTGGATTCTACAACAGATCGCCTCTACTATCATTCTTGGATCACTACTCGATATATCACCGTGATCGCGATCAAGAAAGAAGATCAGAGCAAGACCTCTTTCATCACCCCCTTCGTGCCTATCAAGCTATAAAACAATGTCCTTCGGATCAAGAACGCCGAGCAACGTGATCAAAAGAGCAATACGTACTTGTTTGGGAGAGCAGATTGGCAAAAACGCCGAAGCATACGTAGACGACGTGGTGGTGATAACCGTGAGAACCGAGACTCGATTCAAGACCTGGAAGAGACTTTCAAGAACCTCAACAAGTGGAAATGGAAGCTCAATCCAACAAAATGCGTCTTTGAGTGCCTTCGACGACAGCTACCGGGTTTCTTGATCAGCAACAGAGGGCATCGAATCCAGCACCAAGGAAATCAAGGCAATCACCGAGATGACGCAACCTCGAAGCATCAAGGACGCCCGTAAGCTCACCGGGTGCATGGCGGCACTCAACGCGATTCATATCCAAGCTCCTGAGAGAAAGGGCTACCCTTCTTCAAACTCATCAAAACCAAAGGAGAATTCAAATGGACAAACGAGGCGTTTGAAGAACTCAAACAAGTACCTTTACAAATGCTCCCCTCCCGACACCTCCAAAGGATCAAGAAGAACTCCCCGCCTATATAGCAAAGAACAAATACAAAGGGTCGGCCCAGCAATCATCGTGGAAAGAGAAGAGCCCGAAAGCAACCCAACAAGGTCCGTGAGGCCGCTTACTACGTGAGCGAGGTTCTATCTCGAGTCCAAGGCTCGATACCCTCACGCATAAAAAACTACTCTATTCCATACCGATCACATCAAGGAAGCTACGACACTACTTCGACAAATACAAGATCACAAAGGGTAATCGACTCACCACTAGGCGACATCCCGAGGAACAAAGATTCAACAGCCGCATATCAAAATGGGCAAAGGGAACTCTGAGCATTGAGTCTAGAATTCACCCCAAGAAGAGCAATCAAATCCCAGCGCCACCGATTTCATAGCAGAAATGGACGAGCTCCAACAACCCATACCCGACGACATCAAGAAACATTAGAATATGTACTTCAATGGATCGTTGAAGCTAGGGGAGTAGGAGCCGGATTTTATTCATATCTCCGTAAGGAAGACAACTCAAGCACGTGCTTTAAATCATGTGGCAAAGCTATAAACAATGAGGCGTAGTATGAAGCACTCATCCATGGCCTCAAGATAGCAAGAACTCGGGAATCAAGAGACTACAAGTATACGGGCGACTCGCGGTTATCATCAATCAAGTCAATAAAGACTGGACCGCATTAAAGGACAACATGGGCCTCTATTGCATAGAAGTGCGCAAACCGAAAAGAACTTCCAAGGCCTAGAGATCCTACACGTGCTCGTAGATGCGAACGTAGCGGCAGACGTGCTAGCCAAACTTGATCCGACAGAGCACAAGTCCCACCGTGAGTATTCGTCGAAGAACTCTTGAAGCCATCCATCGAGGAGAATCCGTAAGAAAACATGGAGCGTCGGCTAAACGGAGTAATGATAATCTCTAGGTCGAAGAACAACTCCCCGGATCGAAGACATCATAAACTTCATCAAGAACAAAGACACTACCCAAGACAAAGATGAAGCAACCAGATCTTGAGAAGAAGCAAGAACTACATGCTCATCAAAGACAAACTTTACAAGAGAGCAAAGATCATCGTGAGTATTACCAAGTGCATAAGCTCAAGAAGGAAAAGACATCCTCCAAGAAATCCACTCGATGCTATGGAAACCACGCAGTCAAAGAACCCTCGTGGGAAAAGCATTCGCAACAGATACTACCGCCAACAGCCCTCAAGGATGCGTAAGAACTCATCAAAACATGCAAAGGATGCCGATGTTTGCAAGACAAGCACATGTGCCAAAGACACAACCCGACCGCGATACCACCATCATGGCCTTTTTTCGTGCCGGGACCGGATCAAGTCGGACCACTTAAAAAGAGCCAAAGGAGGATACGAATATATCTTCGCCGCCATCGACAAATTCACCAAATGGATAGAATACAAGCCATTGGTCAACTACAAACCCAACAAGGCAAATGAAGTTCATCCAAGAGATCATGCACGATTCGATACCCAACAGATCATCATCGACCTCGGATCACCGCTCACGGCGCGTACCAAGATCGGCACAAGATTGTGGCATACGGATAGATTATGCCTCCGTAGCACACCCTCGTGCTAACGGACAAGTAGAAAGAGCAAACGGACTCATCCTTGCCGGATCGGGGCCAAGGCTATACGAAGAACTCAAGGACTACGGAGCCAAGTGGATCAAGAACTCCCAAAAGTCGCCCCGGGGCCTAAGAACTCAAATCGCAGAGCAACAACAGTTATTCACTCTTCTTCCCGACCTATGGATCGGCCGCTCTACCGCAGATCTTCATTTGAGCTCCAAGAATCGAGCAATTTGAAGAAGGAGAAGGAGAACAGATAAGAAGACTAGAAATCGACCGCGGCGTAAGAAGTCGATCAAACGCCATCCTCCGTAACGCAAGATATCCGCAAGGACTAAGAAGGCATTACGACAAGAGCACACGCCTAAGAAAAACTCAACCCAGAGATCAAGTACTCAAAAGAAACCAAAAGACGGAAGGCAAGCTCAAATTGCTCACCCCCATGGGAAGGACCATATATCGTCAAAGGAGTACCGGGACCAGAACCTACAAGCCGATGACCATGCAAGGAGAAGAAATCATCAAACTCTTGGCACATAAACTAGCTCGAAGGTTCTATCCATAATCGAGGAACTCAAGGCAGCGAAGAGAAGCGTAACGCGAAAAACAACTCTCCGATACTTCAAGAAGAAGAAGATCAAGCCTCGAGAAGAACTCGACCATCCAAAGAGGTCACCAAATACGCAGCCACCGTGCACCTCAACAAGAACAAGCGCCCGTGAGTGAAGCCGCATGCCTCCTAAGGGAGAAGAACAATGCCTCCTAACGGAGAAGAACAAGACACCGAATTGGCACTTCACAAGAAGAAGTCGACCAAAAGAAGGCAAACCCGACCACCGAACGGAGATCAAATTCCAAGGGTGGAACCACGCCAAGTCCTAGCTCGAATAGCGCCCACACCTTAAATCCTAGCGAAGATCGTGAACTTCGACTCTTGAAAAAAAGAGGACGTTGGGATCGCCCGCCTAGGTCGCAGAGGCCATCAAGGGTCCGTAAAGCGCCACTATGTCCAATGACGCGCACGGCCTTCGAATCGGGCGTGAACGGTGTAGTGTTGTGAAATAGAAACCCATCGCCTCACACAAGTCTCTCGTAAAGCGTGAGCAGCCCAAACTGTGCAAGGTGGATTGTAGTGTTATATATGAAATAGAACCCAACCATCTTGACCTTCAAATCAAGAAGGCACTTAAATGGGCCCTGACCGAGAACCCTTCAAGGGACGCCATGCGATAGCCCACCGGACAAAGATGGGAGAGCCCTAGCCCGCAAGAGGCAACCCCGAAGTTAGAACAACTCTTTCGTGAGCACGACTCCACCAAAATACACTAGCATGTCCAAGAGAGGGCAAACGCTAGAGGGCCTAAAAGGAGAAACCTAACGGCCCGGAGAAAACCCTTCGAACAATCGCGACAAGTCCTCGTAAGAAGACGCAAGTCACACACCGTAGGAAAAAACAACCCCGCAAAATGGGGGATGCCCCAACCACTACCAACAAGTCTACGTAAAGGACGAGCCGAATCTTCGTAAGAACAACCCTCAAGACCAAGAGCAAGACTCTATCACCTTCAAAGAAATCTACGTAAAGGACGGTTTAATCTTCGTAAGAACAACCCCGAAAACCAAGAGCAAGACTCTATCACCTTCAAAGAAGTCTACGAAAGGACGGCTGAATCTTCAAGAACAACCCCTCGAAGACCAAGAGCAAGACTCTATCACCTTTAGCAAATCTACGTAAAGGACGAAGCTGAATCTTTAGAAGAACAACCCCGAAGACCAAGAGCAAGACTCTATCACCTTCAAAGAAGTCTACAGAAAGGACAAAAGTGAATCTTCGAAGAACAACCCTGAAGACCAAGAGCAAGACTCTATCACCTTCAAAGAAGTCTACGTAAAGGACGAAAGCCGAATCTTCAAGAACAACCCCAAGACCGTGAGTAAGCCTCTATAACTATTTTCAGCTAATCTACGAGAAGACGAGCCGATACTCCGAAAAGAAACTGAATTCGAGAGCAAGACTCCACTCATCATGACAAGTCTCGTGAAGAAGACAGAAGTCATTTGTCGAGAAAAATAATCCCGACAAACCGAGCAAGACTCTACAAATATCCCCAACCAAGTCTACGTAAAAGGCGGGTTGACTCTCCAGAAAAACAAAGACCGGATTTCGTGAGAAGAACTTCGTAACTACCTTCACCAAGTCTACGAAACAGCAAGCTGATTCCTTCAGAAAAGAACTCTAAAGTACCGAAGCAAGACTCCAATCTACTACGGCAAAAACCTATGAGCAAAGCTAGCCGACGCGTCAAGGAAGAAAACAACCCAAAGGCGCACAAGGATAAGATCCTACGCTACCTTCAAAGAAGATCTACAAGAGGACAAGCCGACAAGTCGAAAACAAGATCGACAAACCTCGGCGTAACTTCAACACTATGAACAGCCAAGTCTACTAAAAGGCAAGCCGGATCATCACCGAAACAACACCGATGTCACGGAGCACGACCCCAAACTACTCGGCACGAACCTACAAGGACATAAGAGCCGGAAGCCTAAGGAAGAACTCTAAAGGCACAATCTCAACAAGTCATCCAAGGAGAAGAACTCGAAGACCACAGAAGAACAAGCGAGAGAACAAATCGCAACAAGTCCGCACGAAGGCGCATCGAGTCATACAAAAATACAAGTACGTAATGGATAAAGGGACAAATACCTTTATTCAACATCTTCAAGATTACAAGTCACATGGGAAACAACTCCCTACAAGATACAAAGAAGACTCGGATGCACGGGGGAGCCCAACTAGAACCCCCGCGTACAAGATACAAAGAAGACCGGGGCACTATAATCCTAAAGAGTACAACACCGCAGGCGGGAGAAACCGGCATCCAACGGCGAAGAAGACGGAGTGCTCGGACCAGATCCGAACCCCAAGAGCCCAAATCTCAACGACTCGGGGCTACTTCGAAGTCAAGACCCTTACGCCCAAGTCCATAAACACTGAGCTCAAGAACCCCGACGACGGGCAAATAAACGGACCCCGGATCAAGATAAGCGACCGGGCGAAGAAAAGAACCCTCTCCGCGAAGGCTCCAGAGTTCACCATGTCGCAGCGGATGAAAAGAGCCCAAAGGGAACGCCAACTCCACAAAGAGTAGAAGGAAGCGCACCTAAAGAGCACCATCTTCAGCAATTCCTCAAAAGGCACAACCTTCCCGAAGATGAGCGGCGACCAATACCGGTTGGGAAGCCGGCATATGTCTACCCAAGCGGCGAGGAAGAAAACCAGAGAGGACCAGGAGGGTAACCGAAAAGAACCCTACCCCGACCCACACCAAGAAAAAATGAAGGAGGAGAGGAGATCATCTTAGATCACAAGACATCCCGCACTCACCCCCTCAAACTTTCCCTGTGTGGACTGCTGCAAGGAATAGCCCCGCTATTTCCCAATCACTAGACATCCCTCACTCACGTAAGAACTCGAAAGGCTAAAAAGATGCCCTGGGCTGATCCAACTCACTCAAAGGCACCGCCATGGATCTAAAGCTCGAGAATGAAGCTTTTTCCTACGAGAAGAGAAACAGTCCGCAGGAAGAAGAAGCGAGAGAAGAAGAAAGACACTCGATCCTCACCAAAGCAAAGCGGGCAATATTAATAGGCGGAACCAAAGACGCCTATAGACCAAGTCCACGTAAGACGAGGCAACCAAAGAAAAAGGAGCGGTCACCTCAAATCACGCAGAAGGGATCGCCATGCACCGACGCTTTCCTCGAAAAACGGAGCGCCAAGAAAAGCGATCGCGGACTCCCGTGGACCGCACGGAAAAAAGAGAAACGATCAAAAATCCCGGGAAAAATGAAGAACCTCTAAGAGCTCTATCTACAAAAGAACTCTTAGACGCCGGGGCTACAGATACCCGAGGCACGATTTTTCAAGAAAACTCCGACGACGAGAAGAACTCAAAGACCTTCCGGCTCTTGTACCAAAAAAGAAGAAGCTCGGGGGCTACACCCTACGGGTGCACTTTTTTTTTCAAAGAAAGTGCACACCGTATGAAGACAACGAGGACCGCATCATGGCCGCTCCCGAAAAGAGAGCGCATGCTCTCATGACTCAAAAAACCGAGATGCTCGGGGCTAAGCGGAACAAGGCTCTCCTTTCAAGAAAGAAGAGCTCCGACGACGGAAGAACTCAAAGACGGAGGAGAAGAACTCAAAGACCTTCCAGCTCTTTGTGCCAAAAAGCAAGAAGCTCGGGGCTACACCCCTACGTGCACTTTTTCAAAATTGCACTCCGTAAGATGATCTTGAAGACCATATCAAGGCCTCGCCCGAGGAGAGCAAGACAACTCTCATGACTCGACCTTGAGATGCTCGGGGGCTTGTGGATACAGATCACCAAAGAACTCTATCGAAGTTGTTCGCAGGTTCTATCCTAGCCTCGCGGCCACAAACAACTCCCTTAAGGCAATGAAAGCATAGCTACGGTGACTTCTCGTTGTAACTAGGATAGAACACTAGTGAGGTTACCTTGTTTAGAGTTCGGTGTTCGGTTCCTCTACGACAACCCTCTCTCAGATCCGACTAGGATCGTAGCGAGTTCCTTGGCCCCTTGGACTATAAAAGGCGGCCAAGGAACACCTCGTCGTGAGGAGAGCACGAACATACGGAACACAAAGCTTGGCCACGACCAAGCCGCTGCTAAGCTTCATAGCCGATTCCCCGCTAACCCCATCAATCAAAAAACAGGCTCACGCCGACCGGCGTAAAGGTCTTTACTCGATCCTTGATCGAGGGCCCGAACCAGATATAAAAACCCCGCTCTCCATGTCACCGCGCAAGAACAAACCGCCGGCTCCAGTTTCGCCGAGGCCCGAACAAACCGCCCGTTCACCCCATGGCAAAAGCCTCGGTCGTAAAACATCGACAATCACTGAATGCAATTTCCTCACGTAATCGATCAAACAAACTCAATTGAATTTCTGAAATAGCCATTATAGAAGATTCATTTCGGTGTTTGTTGGCGGTCACTATCATACATCTTATACCGCCAACTTAGCTCTAATTAAGAGAGATGGAACACACTTATGTCAAATAACTGGTTACTACTCACCTAGTTCCACTTGTATTCGAGAATAATTGTTTTGCAGAACAAACACGTAAAACAGTGAGAGTACGCCAAATAAAGAGTAAAGTGCAAACTCGAAAATGCGCTTTGACCAAGGGGAACGTGGCAGGCCGTAACCGGCAAAACGGACCGAAACACCTCCTGAAAGGCGACCTACACCGGGCCACCAGCCCACACGCGGCGGATGGCGCGGGCGGGCTAAACCTGGGCCGACCGCCGCAGGTGGGCGCCGCCGCAGCCCGCGCCCGATCCCCCGCGCCTTGTCTCCGTGTCCGGCCGAGGAGCCGAGGCGGTGCATGGCGGTGCTGGGATTTGGCGCCAAAACACCCGCCAAAAACCACTTTCATTCTCCTATAAATAAGAGGCCACACCCCCTTCCAAACACACAACACACACCCTTGAGCACTTCACTCACTTTCTTTAGTCCTAGTTGTAGTTTTGAGCAAGGTTGAGCTTCAAGGAGGGCTTGTCTCCTTGGAAGGATCTTTTGGTAATATTAATATTATTATGGAGTTCCTTTCAATATTCAAGTCTTTATATTCATATTGCAATGCGTTCGAACTAGAGTATAGTTACCCTCATGTTATCTTATTAATGTGTGAACTATGATCTAGTTGACATATTAGTAGATAAGACTTGGCTAATTATAGAATTAACCGTCATGTGTCGACTTCGCTAGAGAGTGGCCGGTTTATGTAGATTATGATGGTTTGGTGTACCTTCGGGTTTACCTTTATCCTTGCTTGTCGATCCGTAGGGTCGGAGTCCCGGGATTTAGGTAGTTTTCTATACACGTGGACGTGGTGTTCAGTGTCTATAGTAATCATCGAAATGCTCGGCATCCCACGGTAGTGAGGTAGGGGCGGTGGTGACAGCCCTGTTCCGCCCATCGTATTCCTCCACGCTCGGATGTTGAGTTGGAGTTCCGAAAGTGTCCATCGGCAGCGCACTAGCCGCGGCATCTCCTCATCATATGATCGTAATCCCATCATGATTTAGCCTCCTCACATGTTAAACTAGAGTTCACCCATGTGCAATATTTAGAACCACCTTCTCATTGTAGATTCTCTTTATCATTTTCTCTCCCTAGTGGTGTAGTAGCTTATGTGTGTTTGTCACTATCCCGAATATCTATTCTTCTTACCCCCCGCGCAATTGACTAATGGTTATTCATAAATACATTGTGGATCATCATCATCATTATGCTAGCTAACCACACAAGCCTGCCTTTCCTTGGGAAAATATAAATCACGATACCCGAATACCACCGGGTGAAATGCTACAATGATAGATCCGCGCGCTTTTGCGATTGACTAAAGTAAACACATGAATCCATCTATCATCCGATATCTCTTAACGTGATCTCCGAGAACATTATTCTTAGAGATTGCACTATGAAGTGCCAACAAGCATTTCTCGTGCCGCTACCGAAATGGGTTATTATCTATTTCCGGTAATGTCGCTAAGAAATATCAACAATGTTCTCGACAAGATAATGCATCACCCACCACATTGGATTTACCAGGTGATGTTGAGGAATGGTAGATAGACGCTGATCCAAATGTATTTAAGACTGTAATGATCGACCTTATAGTAAAGGGGTGGCCCCAGAGATACGGTCGCCAATGTTTGACTGCTGTTACCAGCCCTATGAGTTCTTGTTCATAAGCAGCCAACTTTTTATACTTATCGCAAAAACGTGTTTTGAAGTAAGCTATTGACCATCGCCGATGTAAAACAAAGACCCATACCTATACGGAAGCATCACACTCCACCACGAACAATTTGTTGAAGTCCGAAGTCGAAGGATCGGTGCCGATGACAATGCCCTCTTTAGATGCTCAAAGGCTATTGTTGCTGTGTGTCCAACGTAATGAATCCTTTTTAAGGAGATCCACAAAGGTCGCAAGAATTGTGCCATAATCCATGATGAATTTTCGGTAGTAACCTGCAAGTCCCAAGAAACCTCGCGCAATTTGCGGAGAGTCGTAGGTATTGGCCAAGCGGTCCCCTCGCCTCAATTTTCTCGGGATCAACAACTACTCCAAAGATCGAAATAATATGTCCCAAATAACCCGCTTGTGATAATTGACCAAAGAGGCATTTAGATTTCTTTAAGAAAATGTTGTGAGATGCTAGTACCTTGAAGATCTCTTCCACATGTGACAGATGTTCAGTCCAGGATTTCCTCGAAAATCAATATCATCAAAGAAAACCAAAGCACAAACTTCCATAGAAAAGGTCCCAAAATATCATTCATCAAAGCTTGAAGGGTTGAAGGTGCATTGCATAACCCAAATGGCATGACCAAAAACTCAAAGTGCCCATGATGTGTTCTCAAAGTTGTCTTTTTTCGATGTCCGGGGATGCATGCGCACACGTGATAGCCTCGAACGTAGATCTAGTTTGTCAAGAATTTGGCACCTTCTAACTCATCCAACAATTCAGCAATGACAGGTATTGGAAATTTGTCTTTCATAGTATTACTATTGAGCTCCCGATAATCAACACAGAATCGCCAACTCTTGTCATGTTTCTTAACAAGAAGGACATGTGATGAAAATGGCGAAGTGCTATACCCGATAATACCTTGGGAGAGCATGTCGAGCATTGTCGCTTCTAGTTCATTCTTCTATATCCGAGGGTAGCGATAAGGGCGAACAACCATGGCTGAGTAGGATCCTTGAGATGTATTCGATGATCATAGCGCCGCCGAGGTGGAAGTCCCAAAAGTCGTTGGAATTTGCATAGCAGAGGTTCCATTGCTGCATTAGAAGAAAGTATATGAATACCTAGTGGAGGGTCTGTTTCCTTAGAGAGACGTGCCATGTGATTGGTTGTCCTCTGCGCCAGAATTTTATAATGAGCTTATTAAAATTCCAAGCAATATTTCCCAGAGAGCTAAGCCATTCCACACCCAAGACAACATCATAGCCACCCAATTTAATGCTAAAGAAATCTGCTTTGAAACTTTCAGTAGGAATAGAAAATTCAACATCATCATACCTCCCAACATTTGTTATATGTTGTCCATTAGCAACAGCGACCCGGAGAGATCGATGTGAGGTAGATCTTGGTAAATCCAGTTTAGTAGCCAATTCAGAGTCCAAAAAATTGTGTGTTGAGCCAGAATCCAATAAAGCCAATAAATTGGTACCATTTATATTGATAAGTAATTGCATAGTGGGACAAGTAGATATGCCAGTTAATCCATGGACTGATATTTGAACATATGAATATCGACGGTGATTTACCTTTGAGTTCTGTCGACGTGATGCTATATAGAGACGTCTAGCCAATGCTATAGCAGTCTCCATATCAGGTGGTTGGTGTAGTTGGACATCTATCTCAATCAGAGGTGCTAACCCAACAATATATAGCATAACCTGTTGTTTGGGAGAGAGGTGTTGTACCTTGTTCAGTGTTGCTGTGAATTTATTTGTGTAGTTGTCCAAATCTCCCAGTTGGTGTGAGGCTGTTAGATCGTGAAGATGATTATGTAGTGGTGATCCAAAGCGCATGTTAATTGCTGCAGAAAATTCTGGCCAAGTTGGCTGACCCAATTTATTTTTCCAATGAATAAACCAAGATAATGCGTTCCCTTGAAGGTGGAACGAAGCAAGCTGCATCTGATCATTATCTTTGATGCCTTGAGGGAGAAAAAATTTATTGCATTTATACAGCCAATGAGAAGGATCTCCTTTACCATCATACTCCGGAAAACACAGTTTCAAATTATTGTCGGTCCGTCTGGGGATTTCTGGAGAAATTTTAGGAGGAGTCTCTATGGTGTTGTCTCGTAGGGGATTTTTGGAGGGTTTCGTGGTGTTGACTGTAGAAATTTCAGTAGCAATATCTGTATGAAAATCTGGGCACTCGATGGCTCAGAGAATATTTGGGTCGATGCGCTGGCGGATGGTGGACTCATCGTTGTCCACGACATCGAAGAAAACGCTTGAGGGCGGAACGTATTTAGCTGATGATGGGGGCGATTTCGCCTCCATGGCTGTGATGTAGTTGTTGATGATGCAGTTGACATCCTCCATGAACTTCTTGCTCCGGTCGAGGTCATTGATCGCCCGTCTCCGGATACCAATCTGTCACAACCCGGTTCCCGTCAACGAGAGGGGCAAGGCGGGAGGCGTGACGTGGCGTGAATCGACGACGACGCCGGGCGTTGACGGCAAGGAAAGTGGCAGCGGATGGCGGATGTGGCGGCGGTAGAGAGCTAGATAGGTAGGGTTAAACCCTAAATTTTCTTGATTGATTGTCTCACGATAGTTGCCCCCATATTTATATGAGGGGTTTACAATTGCTAATAGGCCAAACCCATTAGTCTTTTTTCTAGCTTACTTTAATTTAACTAAATAAATTTACTAATAAAGCTATATAATAATTAAATATTCAGCCACTCCGCTTATCCCGGCGACTCGACCGAGTGTGACAAGTACTCTCCGTTATGAAGTGCAAGTCATTCTAACTTTTTTTCATTATGTATATCTAGACATAAATATATCTAAATGTAGGCAGATAAAATATACACCTAGCTAGAAATTTAGAACGACTTATAATTTGAATATGCACCCAGAAAAGTCAAAATGACTTATAGTACTCCCTCCAAAAAAAAAAAAAAGATATTTTAGATAAGGTTTGTGTCAAACATTGGGAATCTAAAGCATGAATAACATTTAAGTCGTTAAGTTTGTAAATGTGAAAATCATATCAATAGATTTATCTTGAAAATTACTTTCATAAAAATATGCCTGTATAACTTTTCAAAAAATATTTTTATAGAAAAAAAAGAAACCAAAGTTGTGCTTTAGAGCCATTTTCCTTCCTTTTCCTATACGGAGGGAGTACTTAGTTAAGAGGCAAGCTTATAAGGATATGAATCAATGACCAAGACAACCGACCTAGATACGCACACAAAAAAAAAGCTCATTGTACGTTGAGGCCGTTCTGGAGAGCACTTTTGCATGGCAACCAATATACAGTAGGTACACTTGCCGGTAAAACCATGCATCGGTCTTATTATCAGCAGCAATTTCAGCCTGCATACATGCGACTGGCGCGAACACGTATGCACGCCACGATGACCAAATCAGATTGTTAACTACCACGGTTTCTTGAATGAAAAGAAAAAATGGTCACAAAACGACGCTTTCTGCCACCAAAAACTGTATCGCTAATTGGCCCCGGCCACGTAGAGAAAACAATGTCTTGCCCAGTTTTTTCAGCCGTCGAAGAATCTTGATACTGTTCAGTCACTGTACATGATTGTATTTATATATAGCTTATTAGATTGAAACCGAAGCAACAATACATGAGTTTATCAGTCGCAATTTAATTTTTATTTATACAGATGAAAGAGATTGAAAATGCAAGGTTGAGGAATGGCCAGTGCAGGTTGTTGTGACGACAGTTGTATTCTCACCCACCACCGGCCAGGCGTCAAATTAAACCCCACATCGAACCAGTGAGATATCTATGGTCACTTCACGAACATAAAATCTGTTAAAGCATCTCCACTAGTTTGTGTTGAGGGATGGATCGATAAGAATTATAGAGAAGCGTAGTTCCTCCGGTCATTTCAAATCCAGAGACGCTCCCAGCAAAGAGAACAAAATTTCCTCCTCCAGAAAAATAACAATAAGTACATATATATACTAAAAAAACAAATTCCAAAATGCATAATGGATATGAGTATGAGGAGGATGGTTCATGTGTGTATGCAAGTTAGGTACAGTACGTTGGTAGTTGGTACGCATACACGTCCAGCATCCACGCGTCTCTGTGTTTCAACAGTAATACGTCGCGTCGATCGAGCTCCGTGTAGGTGTTTTACGGTACAGCGAAATAGGCCGCGCGCAGGTGGCCGGCCGAAGGAGGATCAGACATGGACGCGCCAGCTGACAACCCCCGCCCCTTGATCGATCGGTTGCTGATCCGCCCATTTCGTACCTTGATTGTGTTATGTTATTTAGTGCAACGATCGACAAGACGACGGCGAGTCGTCTCTAAATCCCCACTTTGCTGCTGGTGATCGATGATCCAATCCAATTATTGGTTTTGGATGGAGACCATTTTCAGATTCTTCAGAATATATAATAGTACTGTACTAGCTATTTGCATATATAGAATTCGGTTGTACAATAGTTAGCACTTTTATTTATTTGATTCTCAAGTGCAAGCGGTCAATAATTTCCTTGAGTGCAGAAATCCAAGAAATTCATTCTTGGGGACGGATATTGCCAAGGAAAACTGAATTTCCCTTGTTCTCTATACTTGACGGCCTTATTTGCTTGACGATGGTTGCCCTTCAAGAAGGAGCATTTACTTGGCTATTTTCATATTTTAGTTGGCGCGGTTTTGAATCTCAAAGAATTTCTGTTGTGATGACAGTGCCCGACATTATTCAAATGCTGATAACCTCAATCCTGGGCACTGAGAATTTCAATGGGACACAAACAAGGGGTCAAAACATATATAATCAGACAAGGGTCAAAGCACAATGCAACAAAAAATATAATCAGCTAGAGATCTCGACAAAAATCTTGAGCGCTCCTATGAACATGTTACTATATAACTCCTATGTTAGTTTCTAAAGCTGCTATATGGCAAGCCTTTGAATGACGTTCTAACAGAAGATTTAAAGTTTGCATTTGAGAGGAATCGGATCAGAGGTCATGCCGGAAGGATCGGCCTATCTCGTCGTCGGCAAAGCTGAGATGACGCTGCTTGGATCTCTGAAATAAAGCGTACACACTTACGTTCAGTGAGCGAGTGGAATAGTGGATGATGCATCACCTGGCCTGCTGATGAGTCATGAATGTAGTAGGAGATGGATGTAGATGGTGACACTACTACTAAATATGCATGGGAGAGAGGTGACTTTGGATGATTAAAGACGAAGCAATCTAACACGATTTGTTTGCTTTGCTTGTCGTGTTAGTTGATCTGGTACACGCATCAGTGCTGTAGCACACGTACTTATAGTAGTCTCTTGTCTTTTCTCATAAACAGCTAAAATTAACAAGCATATATATGAGATCTATAGCTGTTTACTTATGTTTCTTCTGTGGTAACTGATCTATATATATACTCCTAATTACAGCAATAGATCGTCTGCATTATTATTAGTTAAAAAAAAGTGCATATATTTGTATGACAGAAGAATTGGATATATTCACAGAGCTCGATCGAAGCATTGCCAGCTATATATGTTAGCAACAACTGTAGCAATCAACTTTTACTCCAAGTTAAGCGCAACAACTAACCTGGACGCAAGTGGTAAAGTTAGTTGACCTAACCCACGACGTTTTCGTGCTTTGACTGATCACAAGTTAAGATCTAATCAATCAAATGTTGACATATCCATGTCCTACACGTACTGTATCCTTAATTTCCTTGGCATGATCTCGTAGAAGCTTGTCTGCAGTGTCCAATGTCCAATGCTAGGTAGCTGTGCAAGCACGTAGAGACAAACTAGGCTAATCGCTAAACGTATCTATATGCCTGTGCGTCACTAATTTTCAAACGCCTGACGAAAGGACACTGGACACTGCAGACAAGCTTCTACGAGATTCGTACTAATTAACTTGCAAGAAGCTACGTACTTTGTTATGAAATCGGAACGCGAGACTCGTAAAAGCTACTTTGGACCATGCATATATTGCGATTCTTGTTAGCTTTTTGCACACTCAAAGCTCTAGGTTTGGTGAGACCCTGATGACCCAGCAGGCGTCCATGCTTATGAAGAAGCTGGTCAATTGAAGAAACCGTAATAATATACTGCGTTCGCTCAGCAGATTATCCCTATCTTCAACAATCTTCTAGTATCTTATATTACGTGTAAGTTGTGTTTCCACGGTTATCGTAGGGAGTGCTAATGCGCAATCGCCACTAGCTTTCGGGTGGCCAATGTGATCAGAACAACTAGTCCTTTATAAAAAAAAAATACTTTAGGAACAATGATGAGTACATGCTTTCGAAGACTACTGGTGTAACATAAACTACAAGCCTGCCATGCATGATTTAGGGCGCGTTTCGATACATAGGTGTGTAACACCCATAAGGCGAAAAAATACGGGTTTTAATATGGAAGCAGTAAATTTTAATGAAGCTTGATTAATACAAACTTTAAAGAGAGATCAAAAGTTCATTTTTTTGCCTTGCTAAGATAGATAGATCATTGGAGGTCATAGATAGATGCCTAGAACTTGTCAAATGCATTCCATTTCGAATGGTAGAGGCTGGTCACTCAATGTATCCTTAATTTCCTTTATCTAAAAAAAAAAAAAACTAAAACATGTTTGGAGTTTAGATCATAAAGTTTTGCCTATCGGAAGATTAATAAAGGAGGGAAAAAGTGATTACTGTAGCAAGCTTGCAGCAGTCGCCGTAGGTTCCCGTGACCAAACCGTGTTCCTCTGTGTTCCATGAACATGCCCGCATGCTCTGTTTTTTTCCCACCTTCCCTTTTACTGTTCAATTAATATGATCGTTGATGCTTCATAATTTTTGTTTTTTGACGAAACTAGTGGGGCAAGGCGCCCCTACAGGCTTTTATTGAAAATGAACAACATAGAGTTTAAAGTACAAGATAACTTCAAGAAACAAAGAAGGAGAAGAAGAAAATAAAATAATAAAGACAAATTACAATAAACTTTGGATCCATGCGTCAAAGGAAACACTAAATCTTACTTTCACCCGTAGGGTAAGGATTCTGACTTCCTTGTCAAAAATTTCCTTGGCTCTCACCGTGTTTGCAGGAATGCCTTTGAAGATGAGATCATTTCTTATTGTCCAAATTGCCCCACATGAGAATTGCTATGATCATGAAAAAATCTGAGCCTGCTTGGTCTCTTATGGCATCAATTGCTTGGAAAATGCTTAGCTGCCCTTGAATGTCAATCCCTATTTGTTGCCAACAATCTTTAGCAAACTGACAAGATAAAAAAAGGTGTTGAACGGTTCCTCTTCAGAGAGGCTGCAAAGGACACAATCATATGATGGAAGGTGCATGGTTTTCCTTCTAAGGATATTCCTTGTGCACAATCTATATTTCAGAAGGAGGCAAAAGAAAACATTGTGCTTTGGTTGACAACAATTCTTCCATAGTCACCTGAAGGCTTGAGGAATCTGGGAGTGGCCCTTCAAAAATTTACAAGCTTTTGAGGCTGAGAAGGCTCCATTTGTTGTGGACCAGGTATCACTATCCGGAGATATGATTAATTCATCTTTGATCATCTGGAGAAGTATAAACTACTGATGTGCCTCTGTTGACAAAGGTAGGTTGAAGAGGTTTATGTGATCTTGATTCAACATCCATTGGTTCACTGTCATTCCTTTGTTTTTAGCAAAAGAAAACAACTCTGGGAACTCAATCATAAGGGTCTGGGCAGTCCATTTGTCAGACCAGAGAAAGCATGAAGTGCCATTTTAGATTTGAACTGTGGCAAACTCCTTGTAATTGCCTAACAGCTTCCGAATGTCCCTCCACCAGAAGGATCCCTTTTTGGTGTGGTTGGGTAGCTTACCATTTGAATAATGTTATTCCAAATGAGAGAGACCCAAGGAATGTCTTTCTTGTTGAAGAACTTGTCTAAATTTTACATTAGCAATGATTCATTGTGCTTTTGTAAGTCAAGCACTCCAACACCACTTTCTTCTTTTGAGACACAAACCATTTCCCAAGTAGTCTTGGAGCTTTTCTTTGAATTGATGTCTGATCCTCTCCACAAGTAGTGCTTTTTGAACTTGTTAATTTGTTTAATGACCCCTTTGGGAAGAGCTAGGCATAGAGGTGAAACGTTGGAAGAGTAGGCAACACTGCATTTGTTAATTCTAGTTTTCCAGCTTGAGAAAGGAAGGAGGATGTGGTGACCAATCTTTTCTCACACTTTTTATCAGAGGGAGGTAATCTTCAACCTTGGGTCTAGTAGTGCCCAGGGGTAGCCCAAGGTATGTGAAAGGAATGAAACCAGTAGAACAGCCAAATGTGCTTGCAAGATGGTTTGTTCTGGCACTGGAGATGTTTATGGGAACAATGAAAGATTTATAGTAGTTAACCTAGAGCCGTGTGGAGACATGAAAAGATTGAGCAGAGCTTTTAGGAGAAAGAGTTGTTGAGCATCTCCTTCCATGATGATGAGGGCATCATCAACATACTGGATGATTGGAAAGTTTGTGGATGCATGTAGGGGAATGGGAAGGTTAAGCAGTCCTATATCTTTGGCTTTGTTGATGATGCTTTGGACGAGGTCAGTAGTCAAGACAAAGAGTAGGGGTGAGAGGGGATCACCTTGCCTAACACCCCTCCTACAATGAACAATTTTTCTAGGAGTGCCATTGCGGAGGACTTTAGAGGTGCCAAAACCAAGGATGCTTTTTACCCAGGAGAGCCAAAGAGGGCCAAATCCCCTTTGCTTCAAGAAGTTTCGGGATAGCAGGGTGCTCAATTTTATCGAAGGCTTTTTCAAAATCTAGCTTAAGAATGATTATCTCTTTTTTTTGGAGTGGTGGCAAAGGTGAAGGTATTCAAAGGACCATGCTAAACAGTCATGGATGATTCTGCTCTTAATGAACCCATATTGGTTTTTGTGGATAAGAGGAATAATGACATTCTGAAGCCTGTTAGCCAGAAGCTTGGTGATGATCTTCATAGAAGAGTTGAGCAGAGAAATGGGTCTGAAATCGTTTATAGAGCTTGGGATGGATTTTTTGGGGTATGAGGGTGATGAAGTAGGTATTAATGCTTTGGAGGCAGACTCTGGAGTCCTGAAAGTCCTAAAAGAGCTAAAGAAGGTCCTACTTAATGTGTGCCCAACATTTTTTGATGAACTCATTGTTGAAGCCATCAGGCCCCGATGATTTATTGTTGGGTAAGTTTTTTACCACTACAACAATTTCTTCTTAATAGAATTTTTCCTCAAGGTGGGTAAGGCCCTCTTGTCGCTGGATGAGGTTAGCCAGGTCAAAAACCATATCTCTTGAAGTGCTTTGTCCCAACCTTTGCTTGAAAGATTCCCAAATGAGCTGCTCTTTGTTAGAGTGAGCTGAGAGGGTGTTGCCATCTGAATCTCTTAGAGTTGTAATAAAGTTGTTTATGTGCCTAATTGCAACATTTGCATGCAAGAACCTCATACTTGCATCCCCTAGGGTCGCCCACTTTAAGGCTCCTCTTTGTTGCCAGCAGATTCTCTGCTGTTCTAGCAAACTTATCAATTTTTCTCTTAGAATGTGTCTAAAGTTCAATTCTTCCAGGCTTAAATCTCTTAGTTCCTCAAGGGTGTCAATGAATTGTAGAGTAATAGACACATTGTGAATGACAAACTTGAGACTGGAGATAGAAGAACTCTAAGTTCTAAGAGCTCCTCTTAGATTTTTGAACTTGATTGTTAATCCTTTTGCACTGTCATTAATGTGGTTAGGGCACTGCCAGTTATCTAGCAAGACTTGCTAAAAATAATCTCTCATCAGCCAATAATTTTGAGACATGAACATATGAGCTTTAGGAACATCAGTGGAGATAGAAATGACCAAAGGTGTGTGATATGAGACCTCCATTGGCAGAGCATTCCAGTTGTTGTTGGTGAAAACCCAATCTAGCTTCTCTAGAAGAGGATTAAACTGCATGTTTGACCATGTGAATTTTTTGCCCCGCAGGACAATTTCAGAAAGGCCAAGGTGACTGATAATGAAGTTAAAGAGAAACATCAAATTTATATCTGCCCCATCTTTGTTTGTGTTTTCTCTGGGTATCTGTAAAGATTAAATTCTCCCAAGATGATCCAATCTTCGTGGTTTGGAATATCAATGTTTTTAAGCCAATTGCTAGATTTCTTTTGTTGAAGTGCAGTACGATAATCTCCAAAAATTTTTGTTGTTATTCTACTAGGGTATTAAAGTTGGTATAAAGGTAAATTTAGCCCTATATTGTAGAGTGCTGGGCTTGGGCCTGTGTATATGAAATCCTTGGTATAATAAATACAACAAAACTTAATAATCAATATTGTATACTAAATGCATGCTTAACCAAAAGGCATGGATCCAGAAGAAATCCTGCACCTTTTTAAGGGATCTAGAAACCACCTTTTTCTTGTTGAGCTATTAATGCTCACGACATATATACATGATATGATATGATATCAGAAGTTCATCATCATTGCAATATAATTGATGCGTAGGAGGACATCTGATAATGCTATAATACCAATGATGTTATTAAAATCTCACGAATCAATGAATTGATAGGATAGGTTTGTTTTAATTTGAGTAGGAATAACTTGAATTTTATGTAGCGCTCAAGTCTACTTCCTTCCTTCTCCTTACTATCTGAGATCTACGTATGTCAACCATTTAATTTGACACTTTTTGTGACTGCTTGCTATTTTTTGAATGGTGCCTAAACATGAACAATCGTTTCCAGATTTTGTAGTAGAAGATTTCGGTCTCAAGTACAACTGCAATATCATACAAAATTTATGACTGCCATTTGTTCAAAGTCAGCTGGTTATGGACAAGACGCTAGAAGCCGTTCGGTTGAACTATTTTTTTACACACTCATGTTTCTGGTGAAACAGACGCAAAAACCATGGAATCAGCCAAACCAAAGCATAAAGCAGAATAAAGGTACTATTGTCTAATCCTGTTGCAAAAGACCTGCTTTTGCAAAAGGTCTTAGAGAACAAAAACTAAAGTACCCTGCTGTCTTATAGTATTACTTATTGGATCCATACTGAGAGAGTAGTAGTTGCACGTTCAATTCGTTTCTTTGTGTGCGCGCGCCTTTCTGATCTTTGGTTGAAAGATTCGAAAATTCTTTTCTTCGAGAGGAAACATTGGGAGTATATAATAAGTTTATATATATGTTCATTGGACCTTTAGGTGGACACTTGTCACTAACCCTCTTGGTTTTTGTGTCCATAGTACCACTAATTTTGCAGTCTAGAAAGGTAAGTCGACACAATCATGTTGGGAATCAGTTAAGCTAGTTGATGATTTATTTGCTCCCTGGTACTTACTCTGCTTTAATTGCCTTTATTTTACAGACAGTTCTGGACTTAGGCATCAGGAGCACTTCAATTTTGATGGTGCACTAACAATTACACATGTGTTGCTGCCACGTCGATCAGTTGGCGATTTCATCGCACTGCTGGGACGCCCTAAGGGTGTCAGTATTTTTTAGAAAGATTGGCATGCCCTCTAGTAGGTCAAGTAAATTAATAGAGGTATTACATAAAAAGGTCACATTTAGTTGGGCTTCGGCTACGCACTACGGTATTACGATCGTGGCTTATTCCAGCTCCTCAAAACATATATATGTGTTGCAGGAATCGGAGTCGTCAGAAGCTCTACCAAACACACCCAAAATTATGTCAAATAAATGATGAGTAGGATAAACATTCTTTACCAATCCATTTAACTAGAGCGCACTTGAAGTTTCTCCCTTCATGATGCCACGTCTTCCCCTTTTAACCTTTCAACAATCTCCCCTCTCATTTTGTTTTTAGATCCAACATGTTAATTAGTCCCATCTTCCTTTTAAACAAAACAACCATACACCATATTTAGCCCAGCAATAATGCACCATTAATTATGGTCATTATCAGCTAAGCTCAATTTAATCGCCACCTCCCCAAAGCATCACATTTTTTCTTTTGCTATGGGAACCACCACAACACACAACTTTTTTGTGTCCTACTAGTACTCTCTCCTTCTCTCTCTCTTCAGCCTCAAGCCAACCAAAAAAAAGCCATCCCCATCGAATCCAAGGCCCCATATATACACACACCTCACACCCTCCTCTCACTCACTCACTCTCAATCACATCCCTCATTCAATTGTGTACGTGTTGTGCCACACACTTTCGCTACCTCGTTGCAGCTTCTTCTAACCAACTAGCTCTGCAAAGTGTCAAGGCATCTCTCTTTCTCTCTACATCCATCCATTTCTCTCTCTTTCATATGAGCAGCAGGAGAGCAGACGATGAGCTCCTCCAGTAAGCAGCAAGAAGGGCCCAAGCTCTTCAGCTCGAGGATCCTCTCAAGGGATCGCTCCAGCGTGGCCAACGCGTCCTTCAGGGTATACTACAGCCTGGGCGCCGGCACCGTGCCGTTCCTGTGGGAGTCCAAGCCAGGCACGCCCAAGAGCTCCGTCACCCCGGCCTCGGCGGCCACCGCCACCGCCAGGACGACGACCGTGCCACCGATCTCGCCGCCTCCATCCTACCAGCAGTCACCGGCGAGGGTGGTGTCCCAGTCCAACAAGGAGGTCAAGAAGTTCAGACGGAGGTGGTCAGCCTCTTGGCCTCCGCCGGGACGTTGGATCATCGGTTGGCTAAACCTGATGAACGTCAGGAGGCGGTCACCGCCATCGTCGCCAACTGATCACCAGCAACGCTGCCGCCTTGCCCGGGACGACCACGGCGTTGTCGTCGATGGCGATGAGCGGCGGTCGCGGCGTTCCACCTTGTGCTTCTGAATTCTGATGATGAGCTGCCCGGAACGGATATATGGGTGGATTTAGCTGTTGTACTCGAGCGGTGTTTAATTGGGTGTTGTTGATTAGTTATTAGCTTGTTATTACAAAAGTGCAGGATGGTCGTCAGAGTGGTACGTGTTTGTGCAATTGGATTTCTTTTTTAATGTTCTAGGTTGGACTCTTTCCTTTCCAGACTTTCAGTGTCCAGCTTTTATTTGCATATAGACATCTTAGTAGTGTTTGGTACTTTGGTTTGTTTTGAGTATGAATAAGTGGGTATATATATATGCATGCATGATTACTGTGTGTTCTGTTCTGTGTCTTTATGCACAATGTAGAAAAAACAATTAAAGATGTATTTATGTTTCTTCAGAGATCAGTACATGTATCCAATCACAGGCAAATAGAGTAAGTTGTTAAGCATTTTTCATCAATAAATAAACCGGATCAAGTTAGTACACATGTGGTTGTTTGCAGGTAATAATGCTGTTTTAACTTCATCTGGAATTGTAGTTCCACGAATATATGCTTGTTGCTTAGTACTGTACTTAACAAAAGCAAGAAAGAGATTAAAGCAATCGGACAAAAATCGGGATGCTTGACCTTTCTTTGTCAAGCTATCACTGATGGGCCGTCAGAGTGGTACGTAGGTACGTGTTTGTGGAATTGGATTTCTTTTTAATGTTCTATAGTTTGGACTCTTTCCCTTTCCAGACTTTCAGTGTCCAGCTTTATTTGCATATAGACGTCTTATTATAGTAGTGTTTGGTACTTCGGTTGTTTTGAGCATGAATAAGTGGGTATATATGCATGCATGATTACTCTGTGTTGTGTTCTGTGTCTTTATGCACAATATAGTAAAAATCAAGTAAGTATATATTTATGTTTCTTCAAAGATCAATCTGTGTATCCAATCACAGGCAAATAGAGTCAGTTATTAAGCATTTTTCAGCAATAAATAAACCAGGTCAAGTTAGTACATGTGGTTATTTGCAGGTAATGCTGTTTTAACTTCAACTGGCAACTGTAGTTCCGCGAATATATGCTTGCTGCTTAGTACTTCTTAACAAAAGCAAGAAAGAGATTAAAGCAATCGGACAAAAATCGGGATCCTTGACCTTTCTTTGGCAAGCTATATTATGTTTCACTACCATTGATGGGCTACCAGAAAAAACTTTTCAAGAAACTACGTAGTATTTTTTAGTAGTGAGACACCTCAGTTGGAAAGACCCATGGGAGTAAACTCCCATCACCATGTTAACATGTTGATATCAATTAATTATTTTACCATTGCTATCTTCTTTTATGAATCATAGACACAAATGCTCACGCACATACGCGCAAGGCACTCATCTTTATGAATATACACACACCGTATTTCCATAAGCATCTATAAAAGACCGAGCCACGCCTCGCTGTTATAGGTCGAAGACTTGAGCCCATATAAGAAAGTCCCACCAAAAAACTTAACCACCTTATGTACGCCGGTTTGAATCTCATATCTCTACATCTCTATATAACATAAAAAGATAATTTTTGGTGCGACAAATGGGTTTTGGTACTTCCAGCCTTCCTCCTGCGAAACCATCCCACCCCCGCGAGAAAAAAAAAAATTGGAAAGTGCAATCCCAGCCTCCAATCCCGCACGTGCCCTCACCGGCAATCTCTCTCCCCGTGCGATCTCCCCTGGAAAGAAAAAATACCGCTCTTTCCTCTCTCTCCCGAGGCAGCGGAGGGCGCAGGGCGATGGCGGCAACAGGTCCCGGCGGCCCTCCTCCCTCACCCCCCGCGCGAGCGCCGCCCCCTCGCCCCCTCCCCTCTGGCGCCTGCGCAGCCCCGGCCCCTCTCGCGCTCGGCCGGCCAGGAAGTCGAGGCGGACCATCCATGTCGGCATCATCCTCAGCACCTCCTCCGTGGCTCCGTCGACGTCACTGACTCCTACGCCGGTAAATCTCCCAACCCCGCCTCCTGTTTCTCAATCCATCGATTTGCTATCCTCAATCTGCCGATCCGTGGATCAATGTGTGCGCAGGCTTGGTCCGCGCCGGGTTCCGATCTGGTCCTCGCCGGAGCAGGAACTAGAGGAGATGAACGGTGCCAGGGGCAGCCAGCAGCAGCAGTACCAGTCCGGGCGTCTCACTCCCTTCATGCTTTTAGGTTCAAAGATGATCTCTGTTTTACTAGCTCGTAGTGCATATATATGGTTACTAAATTGAAATTTGCTCCTATAGGATGGTTGGTTCAGTCAACTGTACAAGTTAGTCACTGCCCTCCCTCTCCCAGGCTCCTCTTTGTTTGATTTTTTTTGCAGGTCCTCTTATTTGATCCTTGATCTCCTCCTCATCATCAGCGATCTCCTACTCTACATTTTTTTGCAGGTTCGAAGTTAACTTTCATTTTAGGATGCTTGTGATGTAATACATACAGCTAATTGCCTGCGACGTGGCTTTCTCTATCTGTGTACTGGAATGTGATTCACCATTTACTAAAGTGACTGATTTAGTTGTGGTTTCCATTTGTTGATAGAATTTTAAACTCATGTGCATTTTGACTCTATCTAATGCACCCTGCTATCTTCAATAGTTGTATCACAGCTAGGCTAAAAAAATTGCAGTGAGAGTTTTGGAAGGTTGGTAATTTTCATGCCTCTGAATTCATAATTTTGTTATTGCCCTATCCGGTATACCTCATCGGTCAAAAATTAGCAGGTTGTACCTGAGTTGTTAAATTGACCAGAGATGAGAGGAAACGAAGTAGTTTGAAAGAATCAAAGCATTGCCCTTTTTTAGTCTTAATTGCTTGCATGATTGCACCGTCGTGCTTTGGACATCACCTGTGCTTTTTCAGCCTGCTAAATAATGTTATCTTGACCTTATGAGCACATCCCATCCCATCACACCAGTCTGTCTGGAGTGTCCACTTTTATTATTTTTGTAATTAATTTTACAAAAGTAATGGTCAAGTATAGCATAGACAAGTCCTTGATAATATTCAATTCATGTATTCTTCAATTTTTATTTTATGCAGGCCACTCTACAGAAATATAGATCTCTGAAAAGCTTGTGTAGGTGTGTATTTGAAATTCACACTATGATATAAGCATGTTTCAAATTCTTGATATATGATCAGTCATACGAAAAAGCTCAACCATGGCCATACGCTTAGCGCTTTTAATCCTGATGCATAACTAATTGAGGACTTCGGGTGAGGGGTTCAGAATGTGCATACATAATTGAGGACCCATCCGCCTGGTTGGTGAGGAGCGGCTGCAACCCGGCAAGGTCAGGCAAGTGACCCAACTTGCCTTCTATGTACAGTTGAACTTTTACAACATCTATCTTGCCATTGTTAGCACTAACTTTTTTAGGCTGAGCTGCAAGGGTGCCCTCTTTGGTTACATGGTTATGTACTTCTATAAATCCCTCATTTAGTTTTTCATGATTCCCATAAGTGTGGCTGAATAATGGTAAACATAAAGCCGGAAACTTACTAGAGAGGCAAAAACTGGGAGTTTGATTCGTTAGCACCACAGACAGACCTATGTTGTCTGTATTCTGTTTTTTTGCTCACGACTGATTTGGAAAACAGTATCAATTACCATGCTAGCTGTCTAAAATAACCTTGCATTATTTTACCAAATGGAATGCACAGGTGTAGTATTGTTATAAACCTACTTTTTTTTGTTCACTTCAAGACTGATCAGTTAATAAATTTAGATTTTGACTCATCGGTTCAGATGTAACATCATATTTGGTTTGTTCAGTTGGTGAAATCTTTGAACCTATTTTCTTACTATGATAAAATAGTCCTCCTAAAATCGACTATATTTATGGTATGATCACCCTTTTTTGCTTCAAGTCTGATTTTTTTATATGTTAGTCCCATGATAAGTTAGAAACACAACCTAAATATCATTCATTGGTGGTTAAAAGGACTTTGAGTCACATTGTCTGTATCATGCATTCCATATCTGATCAACTGCTTGATGCTTCATTTCGTACCTTTGGATACCTTTCATTTGGTAAATAAATATCCTGTATTATTAGTAACAAATTATGTTAGTGAGTGCAGAACATGAACTCTGAATGGTACATTGGATTTGACAACCTGAACTCTGAACCTGCTATGTTCTCTAAACTCATTTTAGTAAGAGCAGAATAGGTACTCCTGTTTAGTCACGGTGCAATGCTCAATGATGTTTTTTTTCATATATATATTGATATCTATCTATACATCTCATTAGAGAGATGCTGCTCACCGTCTCCAAGCTGTTTATTGGTTAAGTGGTGCCATTGAGACAAACAAACAGAGCAATCGCCAAACCAGCTTCACACTGCTCTCCATCCATTTACACTCATGGAACATATGAACTTGAAACCTTAACTGATTCATAGAACTGACTTTCTTAGGTATTTAATTTTAAAGGGATTCATAGGAACACATTGTGGGTTGTTAGAAACTTGTGGAAGTTTGCAGAATCTATATCGTCGCATGCTTTTACAGCTGCAACTTGGTTCCACATATTTCGATAATGATTTTTCGGCTGCTACCTTATTGAACTCAGGTTCATTGGACCAGGTGCGCTGAAAGCAGGGCAGGGGTCCTAATCTGCCGTCATCGATGGTGTTGCCATTCCCAGGTTAGCTGAACCATCCATACACGTTTTGTCAACTTTACTTTCTTCTGCATAGGAGGAGTTTACATTTTGCAGCATATAAATAGCAGTCATGTCTGGCCTTCTTGTACTCAGCTTTCTCCATGGTATGGACATAAAGTGACTTATGCTATTCAGAATTCCTGATCATGGAACGACTACTACTGTGGCTGTGCATTGGTTGATTCCTCTCTGATTTTGGTAGAAGCAGATGCTCTGAATTTTCAACATTAGTTTCTTATGGAGGGAAATTCATGCTTCTTAAGTAGTATGTAGTATTCAGAAGTATGTTCAATTGCATTTGTGAACTATTTAGCTATCTCCTTCCATCACTCTTATGTGGTTTAGTTCTGATACAATTACTTCATGGATCGATACTGCCTTGGATTGCCCATCTCTAGAAAATGAGTTAGAATATAGTTCTTGCTAAAGGAAATTCTGCAACTGCAGAACATTAATTTTTTTTGAAAGACCAGGAGGGGCAAGGAGTCCCTACTGAACAGTTCAGTTACAAGAAAAGAAACAGGCCAGCAGAGAATAGAACCAAGATCAGGGAACTAAGAATGGGAGGCTAAAAAAGAGCAGATGCCAAACTACAGGCATTTAGATATCTGGATGGGCAGGTTTAGCAGGTCTGATGATGGAACTGCTATGCTGGCTTCTGATGGGCTCTCTTGAACTCCAGACTTTGATAGAAAATGGGTTCCATTCTGTAGGAAGTACAATTTAGAGCCTACGGCCCCGCATCTGCAGTTTTTTTGAAAGCTCCAGATTAGCTACTATTTTTCTTTTGAAAAATCTGGATTGGCTACAAGCTTATATTAATATAAGGAGAACTATGAGATTGTGGACGTAGCACCTACAGGAGCCCCTTGGAGGCAGATCGCCAATAGGGGGTTTAAAAACAAACACTAATTACTTAACGAAGGTAAGATGACTAGGTCCTTTGAGCATTTTTCCCAAAGGGTATTCTTCATGGTTTTCTACGTAGGTCAACTCTGTTGTCTTCTTCTTGATGGCGAAAACTCTGTCATTTTCTTTGGCTGAAAAATAATATGAAAAATCATATATACTTCATATTGTAAACTTGGGTTATTGTCATATTGCTCAGTTCAGCAGTGAGCTCTGTAGCAGTTTAGGGCTTGCTATTCAGGGATTGCAGGTTTACTACATACTAGACTTCATATCAATGCTATATGTTTGTTTTCCTAAGCAAGACAAGTAGGACAACTGATTTCAGGAACAAAGTGTCATGCTGCACGAACTGAAAATCCAGTTAACTTAATGCACTCATATTAGGTATTTTTTATTTGCACGCATTGGGTAAATTTCTTTATGCTGATTTGTCGACCTCTTTTAATTTAGTGCAGTCCAATAATAGTGGGACAACCTTTTACAAGTAGTGTTGATGGAGATGCCAAGGCCAACCGGTAATTGGGTACCTTTGTGAGACCTTACAAATACAACGCATACAATGCATTTTTAATTCAATTTATATTGTACATTCTTTTTTTCACTAATGCCATATTTATTGTTGTTCCTATATACTTTTAAATGGTTTATCATACTCTATACGGAGATGTTATATACACAATACATGCCAAATGTAAAATCATCCGTACATGTTCGATGTACCTTTCAAGAAGACGGTGTAACATGATTATATTTACTTGAATATTATATTTAAGTTTGTATATGCGGCCGTGAATCATCGTGACTGTTAATTTTACAAAACTTGTGTATTTGGATAAATATCACTTTAATATCATAATTTGATTTTACAGTGTTGTTATCTTATAATGCGGTCGGTGTGTTTTATATAAAAAATTTAGCTATCCTGTAGCAACGCACGGGCATGACCCTAACTCTGTTGAAAAACTGGTGTAAAGACACACCAAAGGTTTGTATGCCGGGCAAACTCTTGGATTTAACTTGCAGTTCCAAGCCGCAATGAATAAACATATTCCCGGATGGAATGAGGTTATCTTCAAATGGAAATTTATCCATGAGGAAAACATTGCAGATGACAGAGATGGGTAACTAACTCAAATCACAATCGCTATAGCAATAATAACTATTATTTAATTATTTCTATTGATGAATCTGAATCTTGCCACGCAGACACTCAAGTGGATTACTTATTCTACAAAGACATGTCTGCGTGAAATAGTCGCAAAACCCGTAAATATTTGTATAGTGAGGATAACATACTTTGTTTTAAGGTTTTATGAGATTTTTCAAGGCACACGGTATTGCCCATGTGATAAGCACTAATATCCGCATACACTCTCATGTGTACATGATGCCATGAAGATGTGTCGGAACTTATTCGTATATTTATTAGCGCACGAAATAAATGGATATCGAAGATTTTTTTTCAACCGATATAAAACATTATCTTATGCGAATTATGGAAAAATCCATACAATAGAGTTTATGAGCTTACGACAAATCGCGATATCCGTGATTGTGTTACTTTCACAAAACTTACTTGTTTGGATTAAATGTCCCTTTAATATTATTGTTCAATTTTACAAAGTGTATTGTTATCTTATCATGTGATCCATGTGTTTTTATATAAAATTTAGTTATCCCAGTAAAACGCGGGCATGATACTAGTCATTACTAATTGTAAGACATCAACAAAGTTACTGAAGCACTCATGTTATATAAGAATCCTTATGAGACATGCCGAAAGGATCGAGATGTTGTCTAACGAGAGTTGAATAGGTGTTCATTTAAAAGGATTAAGTCCACTTTTAGCCCCTCAACTCTTGTCTTGGTCTAATTTTCACCCCCAACTCCTAAACCGTCTAACCCTGGCACCTCATCTTTCAAAACCGGCCATTTCTAACCACGGGGCTGTTTTACCTCGGCTTCAAGCGGTTTTGACCGCCACGGTGGCAACTCGATGGCGATGGCGCCATCACCTTCAACGAGCTCAAGGAGGGGCTCGGGAGGCACGACGCGTCCCAAATAGGGCGGTGGAGGACGCCGCGCGATCTCGGCGGGCGTCTTGGCCTTGTGGGGGAGCTCCGCCCGTCCGAGGGGCGTAGGCTCGGGCACGTGTGAGTCGCCACGCCCCCCGCGCCATGAGAGCTCACCCCGCCCCGCTTCCACCCTCGCCGCTCTCGCCGGTGGAAGCGCCCGGTGGAGCGTAGCCTCGCCCGGCCGCGGCCCAGTGCGCGGCGTGGGGATGGCGGCCACGGCACAGGGCGGCGGGGCTGCGACGCGCGCCAGGGCCCGCCTTGGACGGCGGGCGTGGCCTCGCCGGGATGGCGGGCACGGCCTCGCAGCCCCTCGCCAAAGTTGATGTTTGTTAATCGCTAAAAGAATATGAAGGATTCTCGCAAGCGCCTACGTAACACCATCGTAGCTTTTCCCTAGGTGAGTATTCTAGAGTATCGTATCCACGGGGAAGCTAATGGTAAAGAATTCTAATAACTCACAATCATGTATTTGCTAACTTAGTAAACCAACTAGACTAAAGATGGGTAAGTGATAAATGATAAATAAAATAATACTATGAATAAAGCATAAAATAATAACATGCCTAAAAGGATACTATGATAAATGAATAGCTTAGCTAATCAAGAGGACAACGGAGAGACAAAGATTCCTAACTACTTCTCTATTACTTTGGTTCTAAGGTAACTAAAGTATGGATAGATATAGCAATTATTCAAATACACTTTGGAGCAACAAAGACCTTTCCAACTCTCGAGAAAGACCGAAGAAGTAGTTGGGGAAGGCTGCCAAAAGCTCTACTGAACATCAACCCTAACGTGGTGGATTACAAAGGCCTAACAGAGCACACCCACCCCCCGGGCTACCACAACTAACCGAGGATTGAGCGCAAACTCGGGTAACCTATAGTCTAAACACCATGTCTATACTATAGATTACTACTCTAATTACCTAGCATAACTAGAGCACTCAATACGAGCAAAGATCCCATGCAAATGAATAAATACTGTACTAAGCATAAAGTAAATAGAGAAGATAAATATATTAAAGCATAAGTCTTGTAGAGAATAGATACAAAGACATACCAAACTCTGAAGACTCTCCAGAACCGGAGCGCAGCTCCGCTCTCCCTAACTCTCAACTAGATCTAATCTATTACATTGAGAAGTCTAACCCTAGATCTACATTGAGAAGAGAGAGTTCCTTACATTGGGATCCCTCTCTAATCAATGAGATGAGATGAATAATGAATTCTAGCTAATGAATTAGGGTTTCAGGGGGGAGGTCTGCCCCTGTATTTATAGTCCCGAGGGATGAATCTGAGCCGTTGGATCAAACCGACTTAAATCAACGATTGGATATGATTCTAGGGTTCCCATAGGTCGGTGGAAGAATGCTCCGTTTGGACACGTGGTTCTTCCCGGGGGTGCCGCGCTGCCCCATGTGTGGTGCCGGGCGGCCCCACCCTATGACAGTGGGCCAAAGCTTCGGGCGTGGAGTTCTCTCTGTGTCTTCTAGATCCTTGGAATTCATACCAATGGCCGTGGTTCATAACTTTTGATTCGGACTCCAAATGTGGCAAGTAATATGTACGTTTTAGATCGTCTCAAATGAGCCCTTTGCAATGGTCTACTCTAATCCATCATTTGAGGTACTTTTATTAAGTGAAAACCTGCAAGACAAGTGAGAACACAAAACTCGTGGAATCCGTTAGAATCAAACCCTACAACTAGTGTTTGTGATTTCTTTTGTATCATTTTGCTAGTCTCTTAGCTTTTGCTAGTCTCTTAGCAAAACCCATAGACTATAAGACAAACTTGGATCAGGAGTTACTACGATACTTTCATTCTTATAGAGTACACATGCTTTCAAAAAGAAACTCTACTCCGGATCGGATAAAATTATTCTCGACTTCAAACTCACCCTTATTACCAAACTATGGTGCTTTTACTCTCACTTGGGTCTTGAGTAATTGAAAGACGTAACAATCAAGTCAAGCATTATGTCTCAAGTCTTAGATCAACTAATATTCCGGAGTTTTTTTATATATTTTCAAAATAAAACTCAAAGCTCAATTGAAAGGCACTCTCAATCTCTCAATATGTGGTATTTATGGATCCTCACTAGGCATTAATAGTGTTATGCTTTCTCTCTTAAATATGTAGTATTTGTGGAACAAGGCTGAGTATATTAAGCCTTCTCTCATCTCACTTTTACTCACTCTCTCTCTCTAAAATATGGCTTATGTGGGGCTCATAGGAGTGGCACTCTTAAATAATGTAGCATATCTGCAAAGGATATATTATAGTTCAAACAATGGATCCATAGAGAGTTCAGCCAGTCAAAACAAGAGTAGCATGTGTATGGAAAATAATGGATAGGTGTATATTTGGTGGCTAAAACTAATTCTACTTTTACTCCTTCAAAGAATACTTGTCTCTCTTTTGAAACTTGGAAACTTGAGAGAATTTGGGCTGCATACTTCTCTTCTTTCTTTTTTTTTTTCTTTTCTTTTCTTTTTTTCTCGTGAGAGGCGAGCATCTAAGTACCCATTGTTTTATTGTGGACACTTGTCCTTTTTTACTCTCTCTCTCTCTCTCTCTTTTTTTTTTTTTTTCTCTTTTTTTTTTTTTTTTAACCCAAATCTCTTTCCACTGATAAACTTTTGAGAGATAACAACAAAGATATTTGGAGTAAATAAACATGGGCTTCCTATAGTCTTATGGATTGTTTATTCCCAAAGTAGGAATGAAACATGTAAAAGTGGATATAGATGGAAAAAAGAATGGTATTGTGATCATCCCTATTGTAGGAACAATGCATATGAATATATGTGGAAGGTGGGTGGATAAAACTTGTCTTTTTTCATGACTGAACTCTCACAGGTAACAACAAAGCTTGAACTACTCAATCCAAAGCAAACAAATAGTATGTAATGGAAAGTTTTTCCTTATCTAAATATCATAAATATGGCTTTGGTAGGAATTTAACACTCGCCAAACAAGAGCTCATCATGAAAAATTTTAACTTTTCAAAAACAAATCTCCGGATATAGTTTCACCAAGAACATGATAAACAAAGAGCTCGACTCTCTCTCATATCATATCCCCCAATTACCTAGACTTAGATCAAGTGTATGCTACCCACAAGTCGTATAGAACAAATTTAAAAAGCAGGACAAATATATCCAAAACATCGGAGGAATTTCAAATTAAAAATAAAGTACTAAAAAAAGAATTAGAGCAGAGCAACTATTCATCATCTCCAAAGCAAACTTTATTCTAACACACACCTTTAAAACATGCATATATCTAAGACAAACATTTATTTGATTTAAAACTTTATGCATCTTTTTATGTCTTTTTAAAAGCAAGCAAAAGTATAAGCTAGTAATAATAAGGATAATAGAAAGATACTTATCTTGCTAACTTGGGGTGGTCTCCCCAAGCTAGATTGATGTGTAGGTGCTGAGATAAGGTTGACAGATGGAGGTGATGTCGCCCTTTCTTGGTGGAGCATTGATGATTATGACTATTGAATGAATGCTCTATCAAGTAGTCAAATACCTCCTTTTCGTCATGGTTCATAATTCCTGTTGATGAAACTCAAATAGACAACAAAGCTAGTGGAACTCGTTAAGCGTTAGCGCTTGGATATTTTAAGCTTTAATTGTCTAGAGTTTCTTAACAACTTTAAATTAAATATTAAAGATTAAGTTGTAACAGGAATTAAGCAAAATTAATATTGTATTGTATATAGCATTTATGAAAGCATTTAAACTTATTGAGACAAAGTAATAGTGAGTAGAGGGATTGCAAACCAAATAAGTGTCGTAGTGACGGAAGCATGTGAGGAGGAGCACGTTAGGATTATCTTATTGAGTTGGCCTTCCTCCCCAAGCTTGCATCTTGCCATAACTCAGCACTTGAAGTCAAGTGTGATTTGTCGAATCATCCCTTAGAGTGCGTTGTAACTCCTATATCCTTAGACATTGTTCATCCTTTGTTCTTGATTCTTATCCTGCAATGGTTAGTGACCAAGAATACCCGAAGGAAACTTGTCCTAAGAATATTTTTATTATATATATACATATGAACCTTCATGTGCTCAATTTTTTTATATAAATAAAATAGCTGGACCTTCATGTGCCCACATATATTTTTTTTTTCAAACATAAAACAGAAAAGTTATATAAACATATGATAAAAATAGATTTTCATCTATGCTAATGAAAGGATAATTCTTCAATCATTTTAGCATAGGACTAGCATGATAAATTTTTACTTATAGCTACACTCTAACATGGCTCAAGGCATAGGTAACTTGCAAAATGAAAAGAAAAAGTGAATGTATTTGATACTTACGTATCTTTTGCATGAAGTTATTGGAGTTCATCATACGCCTTGCTTCATCTTTGATGTGAGTTCATCTCTTGACTTACCCAAATTGGATTTGAGAACTTTCTACGGGGATTAGTCCAACAAAATATACCAACATTCTACTATAATATACTATTGGCTCAAAAATCAACCTAGACACCACGTCTAATTTGATTTAGGAAAGCATTTTAACCTAAGCACCACGCTTAATTCAAAAAAAGCTTTTTAGAAGCAAACTCATCACACCTTAAGGTTCAAAAATCAAAATAGACACCTTGTCTACTTTAATTCAAGAACACAACTTAAACCAAACACCATGCTTAATTTAAAAGGTGTGTGAAAATACTTGAAAACCTAAGCATACTACAAGAAACAAAAAGGTACCATGAAAGCACTATAGAGATGTAATCAAATGGAGATGAAAAAGCATGATCATGGTGAGAATTTTTTTTTCTTTTAAATGCAAATGATATGAAGATATGCAAGAAACTAAACATGCAATGGGTTTAATATAAGAAAACATGAACTAAATGGAGGGAATGCATGAAATAATAAAAGTAAACAGGCAATGGTGAATGCAGGAAATTAAAAGGATAATTACTCAAAAAGTTTAGAGTCCATGAGCAAGACTTTCTCACCTTTATTGATCATACTTACCACGATGTGCAGCTTCTAAGTACGTCACTTGAGATATAAGTTAAATTCTTGTGACGGTGACTTCTTCAATCTAAACATGGTTAGAATAGAGTATATATATATATAAACAAACCTTTGAGATGGCAGGGTTCCAATGCTGATGAATCTTGAATGATCAGGCACCCTGGGTTCTTCAATGTTTCTTCTTTCTTGTGGAAATTCGTCGGAAAGTCGCAACGACATCTTGTGTCCTGTCTATTCCACAACTCAACGTAACAGGGGTAATCCTACTAAAGCTAGTGATATACTAAATTAGCGAGATATCAAGATCATTATTAAAATCTTTACGCCAATTGCTTCCCATCAAGAACGGCGCCAAAAAAGCTTGTTGATGTTTGTTAACCGCTAAAAGAATATGAAGGATTCTCGCAGCGCCAGAACACCATCGTAGCTTTTCCCTAGGTGAGTATTCTAGAGTATCGTATCCACAGGGAAGCTAATGGTAAAGAATTCTAATAACTCACAATCATGTATCTGCTAACTTAGTAAACCAACTAGACTAAAGATGGGTAAGTGATAAGTGATAAATAAAATAATACTATGAATAAAGCATAAAATAATAACATGCCTAAAAGGATACTATGATAAATGAATAGCTTAGCTAATCAAGAGGACAACGGGAGAGACAAAGATTCCTAACTACTTCTCTATTACTTTGGTTCTAAGGTAACTAAAGTATGGATAGATATAGCAATTATTCAAATACACTTTGGAGCAACAGTACCTTTCCAACTCTCGAGAAAGACTGGGAAGAAGTAGTTGGGGGAAGGCTGCCAAAAGCTCTACGAACATCAACCCTAACGTGGTGGATTACAAAGGCGTAACAGAGCTGTCACCCCTGGGGGTACCACAACTAACCGGAGGATTGAGCGCAACCTCAGGTAACCTATAGTCTAAACACCATGTCTATACTATAGATTACTACTCTAATTACCTAGCATAACTAGAGCACTCAATACGAGCAAAGATCCCATGCAAATGAATAAATACTATACTAAGCATAAAGTAAATAGAGAAGATAAATATATTAAAGCATAAGTCTTGTAGAGAATAGATACAAAGACATACCAAACTTTGAAGACTCTCCAGAACCGGAGCGCAGCTCCGCTCTCCCTAACTCTCAACTAGATCTAATCTATTACATTGAGAAGTCTAACCCTAGATCTACATTGAGAAGAGAGAGTTCCTTACATTGGGATCCCTCTCTAATCAATGAGATGAGATGAATAATGAAATCTAGCTAATGAATTAGGGTTTCAGGGGGGAGGTCTGCCCCTGTATTTATAGTCCTGAGGGATGAATCTGAGCCGTTGGATCAAACCGACCTAAAACCTACTTAAATCAACGATTGGATATGATTCTAGGGTTTCCATAGGTCGGTGGAAGAATACTCCAGAAGCTGGACACGTGGTTCCTCCGGTGGGTGCCGCGCGGCCCCATGTAAGGTGCCGGGCGGCCCCACCCTATGACAGTGGGGCCTGTGCCGGCGTGGAGTTCTCTGGTGTCTTCTAGATCCTTGGAATTCATACCAATGGCCGTGGTTCATAACTTTTGATTCTGGACTCCAAATGTGGCAAGTAATATGTCCGTTTCGATCGTCTCAGCGAGCCCTTCGCAATGGTCTACTCTAATCCATCATTTGAGGTACTTTTATTAAGTGAAAACCTGCAAGACAAGTGAGAACACAAAACTCATGGAATCCGCTAGAATCAAACCCTACAACTAGTGTTTGTGATTCCTTTTGTATCATTTCATGCAAAAGTTGATGGTAAAAAGTTGACATTAACTACCGTCAACACCGGGGACGACGAGTGCGGTCATGGCCGAGCGCGCGTCCACGGGCCTCCCCCCGCGAGCTCGTGCAACGGCTTGAGCAGCGGCGGCGCGGCGCGAGCGAACGACGACATGAGCGAGCGGGGCCGCGCACGAAGCCGGTGGTGCCGCTGCCGCAGCTAGCGCGGGCAGCGGCGTGGCCCGCCGAGGAGCGCCAAAAAGGTGGCGCGGGAGGAGGCGCGCTGGGGGTGGGCTAGCACGGGCGTAGGTCGTGGCCCCGCTGGCGGAGGCCGCCGCGCCGCCGCACCAAGGAGGCCATCGACGGAGAGTGCGATGGCAACGCGTCCTCCATCTCCCTCCGCCAGACCCCGCCGCCACCGCCCTAGCAACGAAGTCGTGGGACGACGAGGACGAGTGGCCCCTTCGCCAAAGATCCCGCCTTCGCCTGCACCGGAGCTCGGTGTGGCGGAGCTCGCATTCAGAAATCGCTGTGGTGGCGTCTTAGCCACCGCCGTGCGCACGGCCACCGGCGACGAGGGTGACTACGGTCGCCGCTAGGCGGCGGCGGGCGGGTCCCGACGGCGGCGGTGGCGAACCGCCCGCCACTCCCCTCCCCCTCGCGCCCACATTCGCCGCGGCCGAGATCCCGCCGCTGCCATTGCTGACCTCGGTCCGAGCTGATCTCCCCCATGCCCGACCACCTCCCACCCGGACGACGAAGCGGCGACGCTGCGGGCGCATGGCGTGGTGGCGAGCAAATGAGCACGAAAACGCGCGGCCGTGACCGTTCCCCGCGCTCCGCCGCCACGCCACCGCATCGACCTCGTGGGCGGGACGATGAAGAGGCGCCTCGGGCGCGCAGCAGTTCTCCCCGGGACCGAGGCGGCGCTGCGATGAGAGGCGGTGCGGCGGGCCGAGAAGCGCGGGCGGGCGCGCCCGTGCGGCTTCGGGCCGGGATGAGGAAGCGGAGGAACGGGTCCAGGCGCGCGTTGCGACCACCACATAGTCGCTTGCCACCGTGGCGTCAAAAACCGCTTGAAGCCGTGTAAAACAGCCCCGTGGTTAGAAATGGCTGGTTTTGAAAGATGAGGTGCCGGGTTAAACGGTTTTTAGGAGTTGGGGTGAAAATTAGACCGAGACAAGAGTTGAGGGGCTAAAAGTGGACTTAATCCCATTTAAAAATATAAAACTTGTAGTGGTTAACGGGACCTGAATTTCTAGCCAAGCTCGAATTCCCTAGAGTGGGTAATAATATGAAATCACAAATCAACAAATATTAACCTATTTAATTCATTCTACTTGTTATCAAGGATTGCTGGGCATGTAGTACGTAAATCATGACGAATGCCCAAAAGTACACTTGAACAACAAAAACACAAGAAAACAAGTAAAGAAAACACCCAATTTATTTACTGGATCTAGATTTTGACTTCTAAATTTTTGATTTACACATTGCTACGATGTAGCAGTATGTTAAGTTGAAACTTACATATTTATACTCAAAACTCTTTTTGCTGAAAAAGGTATTTTACATCTTATATTATATTATTAGATACTATGATGTCGTAATGGAAAAGGTTGGTATTTAGATACAAATTTGTGGGGTTATTTTATCTTGTTTCCCGTAACAGCATATGCAGATAATTGTTTAGAAAACATAATATTGGCTATTATTATCAATAATGATTTGAGTCTACTTAATTGACGGCTAGGTCTTTCTAAATTTTTGTGAGAATTTCTATTCAATTTATCATTTTTTCTAGCATGAGAATTAAAGTGGAGGCCTCCAATTAATAATAGTATAAGATAGCCATACGTAGGTGCTCGTATTTTCCTAGATTTATTCTAGGATTTTCCGGTGCTATGCATTAAGTGGTAGGCGACGTCCCCGTTGACGAGGTGCCTCGTGGTGACTTCGTGAACCTCAAGATCCGCCCTCCGGTCCTTCGAAGGTGCTCATAGGGGTAGGGTTTTGCGTGTGTGTGTTCATAGGGGTGAGTGTGCGTGCGTGTTGGGCGCCGTTATGTTGTACTGTGTAATCTAAAAAAAAAAAAAGGTACTGACAATTTTCATTTTCTATTTCCCTAATAAAAATGTTATTTTCAATTGATTTCAACAACTTTTAATATTCATTAATTTCACAAAAATAGAAAAATCTTATACCGAACGCTTTCATCCTAGCCATATACATCTAAAATTACCCAAGTATGCCATTTTGAAACATAATCTAAAGTAGCCTCCTGAAATTCCATCTAAATTACCTGCTCTTATATTATGATAAATATAATCAGCCAAAGTTAATTTATGGGATTATATGGACATGTGTCAAATTTAAAGGAATAATTTGGTCTCTTTGTATCCAAAAATCAAACTCTACTAGTGTACTAAAAAAAAATCAAACTCTAGTCATACAAATATTAACCCTCTTGATTCACATCAAAATCCTAGATCATTGGTCGATCAGCCTAGAATATATATTCGTGTTGACATGTCAGACTAAAGATTTACTTGTAAAATAGGAATTTTCGTGCTCGAATATCATAGTAGTGCTTTTAGGAAAATATCATATCATTTTTTGAGTAAAGGGGAACAAATACCAGCTTTTTTTTTTTTTTTTTTGAGCAACTCGTTTTTTTTTTTTTTTTTTGAGGAATTCATCGGTCTCTCGTGGTCTTTTTTAGTATGGTGGGCCATAAGAAGGACACCTGCGGCCCCGGTGTACTTGAAGGTGTGAGTCCAAGGATCAAAGTGGGATTTGGGCCCGAGAATCAACCTAAGGGCCGGCTGAGCTTGGCTGGGCCACGAAAAATAGGAAGGAAAAAAAGCCTACTTTCGGTCCCTCAACTTTTGCGAAAGTCGATTTTTGGTCCATCAACTCCAAAACCGGACAAAGCGGGTCCCCTCAACTTTTCAAACCATGCAGATTTAGTCCCTCGACGGGTTTGGGCCGGCGGTTTCACTACTGATAACTCGGTTTTGCTTCTGAGACCCGTGGTTTGGTTTTTTCCCTTTTCTTATTTATTTTATTTGAATCTTTCAAAAATCATAGTAAATCACGAGAAAAATCATAAAATAGAAAATCTAATTTTGTTGGACTCCACATAAGTAGAGCTACGCAATGAATATATAATATGGTATACTTTGATATAAAATTTTTGCTATGAAGATTTTGCCTTTTTTTTTTATTTATTTCAGCTCAATATTTAAAAAAAATATAATAAATTATAAAAATCATAAAATTGAAAAACCAATTTTGCTAGACTCCACATGAGCATATTTACACAATAAAGATATATAGGTGTACTATTTAATTTATTGGCGGGATCCATCGTTTCAGTTCACAACTCGACGTGTCGTGCGTGCCAGATCAAGATAGCAAACCTAGCTAACCTAACCCAGCTAAAGAGCCACAAAGAAACTACGTACTATGTTATTGCACCTCATGTGGAGTCCGACAAAATTGAATTTTTTATTTTATAATTTTTCTGTAATTTACTATGATTTTTTAAAGATTGAGCTGAAATAAATAAAAAAAAAAAAGGCAAAACCTTCTAGCAAAAACTTTGTACTAAAGTATACCATATTATATATTCATTGCGTAGCTCTACTCATGTGGAGTCCAACAAAATTGGATTTTCTATTTTATGAATTTTCTCGTGATTTACTATGATTTTTGAAAGATTCATCCGCAATAAATAAGAAAAGGGAAAAACGAAACCACAAATAATCAGAGCAAAACCAGAGTTACTGTAGCAAAACCACCGCCTAAAACCCACCGAGGGACGAAATCTGCACGGTTTGAAAAGTTGAGGGATCCGCTTTGTCCGGTTTTGGAGTTGAGGGACCAAAATCGGACTTTCGCAAAAGTTGAGGGTGTATGCCTCGTTAAAAACTCCGCCCAAAACCCCAATGGAAAAAAAAAAGGGTTGGAGAAAAGAGTACATAACATGCATCTCTCTTATGTTGCACCTGTTTGCCTCATTAAAAACCTTGCATGAGAAAACCCAAAGAAAAACTCATCAAGGAAAAAAAGAGTACAACAATTTGGTCTTTAGGATCGTCATCGGGACCAACCGATTATTTGGACCAGTTCATGCATATTAAGTCTTCAGGACCTATCAGTCTTCGGGACTGACGTATGATCTTCAGGATCATGATTATGGGCTATCACATCGGAGGTTCTCCCCCTGAACCTTGCAACCTTCTCCCTGCTCTTCTGGAGCTCATAGAGATAAGGGAGTTGTGAGTAATACACCTCTGTGAGATTGTTTATCTCATAGCCCTTATGCATTTGTGCAACACAAGCAACGTTATCTCAGAAGATAACGATAGGGGAATTGATAGTACACCACATGACTTCCGGATGTGGCTCTAAATATCACGATTCTCCTTGAGTGGTTGGTTGATTAATTCAACCATGGTCTACCTCATAGACCGCCAAGAAATGGCTCGACCACCATAGAGAAGTACAACCAGTCTAGGACCTGGCATCATACAGGTCGAACATACAACCAATATAATCATATCTCCCCATGATTAGGTCTTGGTTCTTCGGGAACCATAGACCAAGGTTCTAGGTACCATGTAGGCACATAAGGATAGTTTGAGCGTTAACCCAATATCCTCTGGTTGGGTAGCATTGTACCTTGCTAAGAGGTTTTGCTAGGTACATTAATGCTTTGATGGGGCTCAATTTAGGGAACTTCAGGCTCCAACGTTCTTTCATTATTACCTTTGGTCTAAATGAGACTTTATCCACTTCAGAGGATCAACCCAACATGGGAGATTTTAGAGACCGGTGCATAATCCCTCCTTCTCGTGGGGAGGTGCTCGAGCCGGCCGCTCAAGTGGGACTTGGTCTCACCAAGGCCCTCTATCTCGAATCCGTTAAGTCATTGCTTCCTCGATGTCCTTTGAGGTGCCAATGACATAATTCAAGATAATACGGTTGTTGTTGTAGAAATATAGCCTGTCAACCAGAAGTTGAGGCTACATAGTATTGCAAGCTGCAATACTAACCAACTCAGGACAACTGCATAAGAAGATAATACCCCCTTACACCTAGTACGTGGGAAAGGAGTAAGTATTTCCCATCTGCGTATATTGAGTTATGCGGTACATGTGCCGATACCGCCACCTCGCCAGTATATCAATGAAACCCCACCGAAGTTGAGAGGATGTCCATAATCAAATATTGAGAGCCTATGATTGGGATCTTCATAAGGCTCAATACGCTGAATGCAATTTCCCAGCATTAGGGGGAGATAGGCATCCAGAGGAATGCCGGGAAATTGCATGGAGTGCAGGATGCATTCCCCTAACTCACGCACTAGCGAATCCCGAACCAGAAGTTCGGAGGACTAAGCATTTGCAAGGTCTTGCAAATAAGGCGCCAGATTGCCTTCACTGATCATAAAAGTGACAACGTCGCGTTTACTTGTGGTAACGGCGCCGGAGAGAGCATAGGTAACCCAGATGGTTACCAGCTCTATTGTTTCCTCCGATCCTAGGTTGAGGGGAGACCTCCGGGTGCTCGGGACAAGTTTTTCGTGGAGACGTCCGCATAGACAAGTCCCCGTGCCACTTGCATCACTTAAGGATTCAGTTGAAGAAGCTTAACCTGAAGTTAAGAATGCCCCTGAAGAGGCAACTCAACCTGAAGTTGAGGTCCCTGAAGGACGCCATCCTGAAGATGGAAATCCCAATGCATCGCGCGCGCATATTATCGCATTGGAAGATTGGAACACCCTCGCTCAATCGTTATGGGAAATCATGATGAGCTAGAGGATGATCACGGGGTGATCGCCACTAAAAATGTGGAATCAGGAGATTTACATGATTGAAAGACCACCATTGTCGACATACATTCTGCCCTAAGAATTGCTAGCTCAATTGATCCGGATCCATAATAAAAGTCCATGGCAAAGTGCCAGAAGCACTTAGATTGGGACAAAAGGGTAGCAGCAATCAAGGCAGAGCAGTGCTCGCTTTATGAAAGAGAGGTTATTGGGTTTAGAGACCCACCCTCCAAAGGTCATCCCTGAAGGATGCGAATTGGTATCCTCTAGAAGAGGAATAAATTTGGCACAAAGCGAGGCTAGTGGCATATGGGTTCCCGTAGAGACCCGTCATCAATTAAGATGAAACAAACTCCTGTTATGAGTGGCAAAGACGTTCCGATACTTATATTTATGGCAGCTGATAACTTGAATCTAAAATGCAGTTGATGGATATTATGGTCAGATAATTGTATGGGTCACTGGATTCGGGAATCTATATGAGAAGCCCTTGAAGGACTCAAGATCCCTAGACCGAATCAAAATAGCAACATGTTTAGCGTTCGCCTGCAGCGATTGTTGTATTGGTTGAAACAATCCAGATATATGTGATTCAACTAATCAAGTAACTTCCTCCTGAAGAGGGTTACATGGGCAATGTTGATTGTCCCTATATGAGATCCCCGAAGGATTTTCAAATTATCTTGAATTATGTCATTGGCACCTCAAAGGACATCGAGGAAGCAATGACTTAACTAAGAATGAATTCGAGATAGAGGACTTTGGTGAGACCAAGTCCCGCTTGAGCCAGCAGCTCGAGCACCTCCCCGAAGGAGGGATTATGCACCGCCTCTAAAATCTCCCATGTTGGGTTGATCCTCCGAAGTGGATAAAGTCTCATTTAGACCAAAGGTAATAATGAAAGAACGTTGGAACCTGAAGTTCCCTAAATTGAGCCCCATCAAAGCATTAATGTACCTAGCAAAACCTCTTAGCAAGGTACAATGCTACCCAACCAGAGGATATTGGGTTAACGCTCAAACCATCCTCATGTGCCTACATGGTACCTAGAACCTTGGTCTATGGTTCCCAAAGAACCAAGACCTAATCATGGGGAGATATGATTATATTGGTTGTATGTTCGACCTGTATGATGCCAGGTCCTAGACTGGTTGTACTTCTCTATGGTGGTCGAGCCATTTCTTGGCGGTCTATGAGGTAGACCATGGTTGAATTAATCAACCAACCACTCAAGGAGAATCGTGATATTTAGAGCCACATCCGGAAGTCATGTGGTGTACTATCAATTCCCCTATCGTTATCTTACGAGATAACGTTGCTTGTGTTGCTAACGTGTTAGAAATCAGCTTCTTTGTCTGTGTTTTTTCTTAGAACAAAGAGAACACAAGAACAGCACTCAAGAACACAATATGAAGGAGGAAGAACAGCTCTGTATATTTCACTTTTTGATTACCATACAAAGGGAGCCAGGGGCATCAATATATATAGCAAGTAAGGTCGGTTTGCATAGGAACCGACTTGCTACAGTAGCTAAAGTACAGCTCATATACATCAGATGCTAGCTCATATTATTATCTAGTCAAACTGAGTTTTTCTTCCTCTTCATTTAATTGGCCACCAACTCAATGTTTTACAACACTCCCCTTGGCCAATTAAGTGCTAAGCCATGCCTCGTTAAAAACTCCCCAAAACCCCAAGTGGGAAAAAGGTAGGAGAAAAGAGTACATCGCATGCACCCGGCTTATGTTGCACCTGTTGCCTCGTTAAAAACCTTGCATGAGAAAACCCAGTGGGAAAAACTCATCAAGGGAAAAAGAGTACAACAATTTGGTCTTTAGGATCAGGTCATCAGGACCAACCGATTATTTGGACCAATTCATGCATATTAAGTCTTCAGGACCTATCAGTCTTCAGGACTGACTTATGATCTTCAGGATCACGATTATGGGCTATCACATCGGGGGTTGTCTCCCCCTGAATCTTGCAACCTTCTCCCTGCTCTTCTGGAGCTCATAGAGATAAGGGAGTTGTGAGTAATACACCTTTGTGAGATTGCTTATCTTATAGCCCTTATGCATTTGTGCAACACAAGCAACGTTATCTCAGAAGATAATGATAGGGGAACTGATAGTATACCACATGACTACCGGATGTGGTTAATCATTTGTCACAGCCGATCACATTTTTGTGTGGCTCTAAATATCACGATTCTCTTTGAGTGGTTGGTTGATTAATTCAACCATGGTCTATCTCACAAACTGACAAGGAATGTTTCGACCACCATAGAGAAGTATAAGCACCCAGTCTAGGACCTAGCATCATGCGGGTCAAACATACAACTCTTATGCTCATATTCCACCATGATTGGGACTTGGTTCTTCGGGAACCATAGACCAAGGTTTTGAGTACCTTGTAGGTACATGAGGATAGTTTGAGCGCTAACCCAATATCTTCTGGTTGGGTAGCATTGTACCTTACTGAGGTATTGCTAGGTACATTAATACTTCGATGGGGCTTAATTTAGGGAACTTCAGGTTCCAACGTTCCCTCGTTATTACCTTTGGTCTAAATGGGATTTTATCCACTTCAGGGGATAAACCCAACATGGGAGATTTTAGAGACTGGTGCATAATCCCTCCTTCGGGGAGGTGCTCGAGCCGCAGGCCCAAGTGGGACTTGGTCTCACCAAAGTCCTCTATCTCGAATTCATTCTTGGTTAAGTCATTGCTTCCTCGATGTCCTTTGAGGTGCCAATGACATAATTCAAGATGATTCAATAATCCTTCGGGGATCTCATATAGGGACAATCAACATTGCCCATGTAACCCTCTTCAGGAGGAAGTTACTTGATTAGTTGAATCACATACATCCTGATTGTTTCAACCAATACAACGACCGCTACAGGCGGACGCTAAACATGTTGCTATTTTGATTCGGTCTAGGGATCTCGAGTGCTTCAGGGACTTCTCATATAGATTCCTGAATCCAGTGACCCATACAATTATGTGGCCATAATATCCATCAACTGCATTTTAAATTCAAGTTATTAGCTGCTATAAATATATGTATCAGAACGTCTTTGCTACTCATAACAGGAGAATATTTCATCTTAATTGATGACGGGTCTCTGCGGGAACCCATATGCCACTAGCCTCGCTTTGTGCCAAATTTATTCCTCTTCTAGAGGAGACCAATTTGCATCCTTCGGGGATGTCCTTTGGAGGTTGGGTCTCCAAACCCAATAACCTCTCTTTCATAAAGCGAGTGCTGCTCTGCCTTGATTGCTGCAACCCTTTAGTCCCAATTTGAGTGCTTCTGGCACTTTGCCATGGACTTTTATTTTAGATCCGGATCAATTGAGCTAGCAATTCTTAGGGCAGAATATATGCCGACAATGGTGGTCTTTCGATAATGCAAATCTCCTGATTCCACATTTTTAGTGGCGATCACCCCGTGATCATCCTCTAGCTCATCATGATTTCCCATAACGATTGAGCGAGGGCGTTCCAATCTTCCAATGCGATAATATGCGCCAAGGGCGCATTGGGATTTCCATCTCCAGATGGTGTCCTTCAGGGACCTCAACTTCAGGTTGAGTTGCCTCTTCGGGGGCATTCTTAACTTCGGGTTAAGCTTCTTCAGCTGAATCCTTAAGTGATGCAAGTGGCACGGGGATATGTCTATGCGGACGTCTCCACGGAAACTTATCCCGAGCACCCGGAGGTCTCCCCCTCAACCTAGGATCGGAGGAAACAATAGAGCTGGTAACCATCTGGGATACCTATGCTCTCTCCGGCGCGTTTACTCCAAGTAAACGCGACGTTGTCACTTTTATGATCAGTGAAGGCAACTAGCAGCTCATTTACAAGAATTTGCAAATGCTTGGTCCTCTGAACTTCTAGTTCAGAGTCACTAGTGCGTGAGTTAGGGGAATGCATCTTGCACTCCATGCAATTTTCCGGCATTCCTCTGGATGCCTATCTCCCCCTAATGCTAGGAAATTACATTCAGCGTATGGAGCCTTATGAAGATCCCAATCATGGGCTCTCAATATTTGATCATAGACATCCTCCCAACTTCTGGTGGGGTTTCATTGATATACGCTGAGGTGACGGTACTGGCACACGTACCGCATAACTCAATATACGCAGATGGGAAATACTTACCTTTCCCACGCACTAGGTGTAAGGGGGTATTATTTTCTTATGCAGTTGTCCTGAGTTGGTTAGTATTGCAGCTTGCAATACTATGTAGCCTCAACTTCTGGTTGGCATGCTATATTTCTACAACAATAGCCATATAATCTACTTGATCCCTTTGACCAAGGATTCAACTAGACCATTTTGTATGTGGACAACCGGTATTGAATGCTCTACCTTGGAGGAAACACTGGTTTCCAGTGGACAACTGGTCCACCTAGCTTCATCAGGTAGGGGCATCAATATGTACCATTAAAATCTAACCAGCCCAACAGGGCTGAACATGTCCACCCATATCACCTTGTATCCTTTGTAGGAACACGGGTGACTCATCCCTAAGCTTCGGGAGGGATGGTCTAGTTATGAGCTTTTCCCTTTCCATATGCAATTTAAATCTTCAGGATTTTTAGGGAAGCTCTCCAATATAATAGGCCTGCAGAATTGTTGATGATCCGTTATCAACATACTCAACTCAGAGGATCCAATCTATCATGCCAACTTGGAATGACTTTAGGATCTCAACGATGGATTCTATAGCAACATATTATTTGGTGGGCTTAATGCACATGTGGTGCAAACCTAGTGGCAATGAAAGGAGTTTTTCCACCACTTGATTTTGACATCCATGAGCAGATATTCAGTATCTTGCTCAACTTGGTCCCCCATGCAGAAACCATCCCCATGGATACAAGTCCGAATTGGACTTGTATGGCAAGTCCCCGTGCCACTTGCATCACTTAAGGATTCAGTTGAAGAAGCTTAACCCGAAGTTAAGAATGCCCCCGAAGAGGCAACTCAACCTGAAGTTGAGGTCCCTGAAGGACACCATCCTGGAGATGGAAATCCCAATGCGTCGCGCGCGCATATTATCACATTGGAAGATTGGAACGCCCTCGCTCAATCGTTATAGGAAATCATGATGAGCTAGAGGATGATCACGGGGTGATCACCACTAAAATGTGGAATCAGGAGATTTGCATGATTGAAAGACCACCATTGTCGATATACATTCTGCCCTAAGAATTGCTAGCCCAATTGACCCGGGTCCATAATAAAAGTCCATGGCAAAGTGCTAGAAGCACTTAGATTGGGACAAAAGGGTAGTAGCAATCAAGGCGCGAGCAAAGGTCGCTTTATGAAAGAGGTTATTGGGCTTGGAGACCCAACCTCTAAAGGTCATCCCTGAAGGATGCGAATTGGTCTCCTCCAGAAGAAGAACAAATCTGGCACAAAGCGAGGCTAGTGGCAGATGTGTTTCCGCAGAGACCCGTCATCAATTGAGATGAAATATACTCCCGTTATGAGTGGCAAAGACGTTCCGATACTTATATTTATGGCAGCTAATAACTTGAATTTAAAATGCGGTTGATGGATATTACGGCCGCATATTTGTAGGGTCATTTGGATTCGAATCTATACAAGAAGTCCCCTCAAGGACTCAAGATCCCTAGACCGAATCAAAATAGCAACATTTTTAGCGTTCGCCGCTGCAGCGATCGTTGTATGGGTTGAAATAATCCGAAAGGATGTAGTTCAACCATTTAAAATAACTTCCTCCCGAAGAGGGTTACACGGGCAATGTTGATTGTCCCTATATGAGATCCCCGAAGGATTTCCGTATCATTTTGAATTATGTCATTGGCACCTCAAAGGACATCAAGGAAGCAATGACTTAATGGATTCGAGATAGAGGGCCTTGGTGAGACCAAGTCCCACTTGAGCCAGCAGAAATCGAGCACCTCCCCGAAGGAGGGATTATGCACCTGCTCTAAAATCTCCCATGTTGGATTGATCCCCGAAGTGGATAAAGTCCCATTTAGACCAAAGGTAATAATGAGGGAATGTTGGAACCCGAAGTTCCCTAAGTTGAGCCCAAGCATTAATGTACCTAGCAAAACCTCTTAGCAAGGTACAATGCTACCCAACCAAAGGATATTGGGTTAGCGCTCAAACTATCTGCATGTACCTATAAGGTACTCAAAACCTTGGTCTATGGTTCCCGAAGAACCAAGTCCCAATCATGGGGAGATATGAGCATAATAGTTGTGTGTTCGACTTGCATGATGTCAGGTCCTAGACTGGATGCTTATACTTCTCTATAGTGGTCGAGCCATTTCTTGGTGAATTAACCAACCAACCACCCAAAGAGAAGGGCCACACGAGAATGTGTTTGGCTATGGCGAATGATCAACCACATCCAGAAGTCATGTGGTATGAAAGCCATCAACGCCCCTACCATTATCTATGAAGATAATGCAGCTTGTGTTGCACAGATGGATATGGGCTATATAAAGAGCAATCTCACAAAGCATATTGCCCCTAAGTTCTTCTATCCCCATGTGCTCCAGAGAGCGGGAAGTGGATATTCTGCAAACTAGGTCATGTGACAATCCGCGCATTTGTTCACAAAATCTCCTCGCCTCTAGTTTCCACAGTGCGTTCGTGAAATTGGCATGAGACGACTTAGAGTGGTGCAGGGTTCAGGGGGAGAGTTTCTCCGAAGAATATAGCTCATAAATCATGACCCTGAAGGTCATTGGTTGATCCTGAAGATCGACTAAATACGTCAACTGTTGTACTCTTTTTTCCTTGATGAGTTTTGTCCCACTGGGTTTTCTCGTGCAAGGTTTTTAATGAGGCAAACAGGTGCAACTTAAGCCGGTGCATGTGATGTACTTGTTTTCTTCTGCCCTTTTTCCCACTGGGTTTTGGGAGAAGTTTTTAACGAGGCATACACATGGCATTTAATTGGCCAAGGGGGAGTGTTATGAATATTGAGTCAAAAAACAATGTGAACAAAGACTCAAATTGGTCGCCAATTAAATGAAGAGGAGGAATAATTCATATTGACTTGTAACATGAGCTGTATCATATATGGCGGCTACTGTAGCAAGGTCGGACTTTTTCCAAATAGGAATAGCAACGCTGTGGGGCCCTGGGCTTACAATTACAAGGCCTTGTCCAGTGTTGCCTTTTTTCTCTCTCAAAAAAAAAAAAAAAAAAAAAAGTGACGATCTCTGTCTCCTCCCTCCGGAGGCGACAACTCCGGCCGGCGTCCGCATCCAGTTGCCGAGGAAGGCATCCTCCTCCGGCTCTACCGTCTGCGCCGCGCGCTCCTCGCCGTGAGCGTTTCGATGCAGGCGTGCATTGCTCCTCCCGCGTGCAACTTGTGAGCGCAGGAGACGGAGCTACCACCTACCAGGCCGGCGGGCGCTAGTTGTTCGACGTATTGGCGCTACGGAAACGGAAGGCCCCGAGCCAGCGATCCAGCGTCCTCGCCGATTACACGGGCGCTGCGCAACCACGTAAGATTCCTGTTCATGTAGACAGTAGGGCGCGGGGCTTGCCCTCTTGTTGTTGTTCTTGCAACGAGTCGATGTCTCATCCCATTGAAGTTCGTCGACAGGCACAAACTGCAGTCTCTGCGCATGTTAGAAAAATGACTTTCCAATCTACAACCGGTAGACACAGGGATTTAGCATGCTTCGTTTTCTTGATGGCATGATATTAGCAACATTTATCCTTGCCTGTCAAAACTCTGCTACTAGTCAAAAGTCAAAACTCAAAAGCATCAGTCATGTAAAAAATTAACGCCATTATGTCAGCATTATTGAATTTCTTAACCAAAGCATACACGTCGTGATAACTTAAAGAAAGAACAGATGACATAAACAAGTCAGTTTTAAAGAATATAAACTGAAGACTTGAACTTCCACTCAACTAAAAAATGTTGCACTACCAACCGTGGGAGCTTGCCACTCCCGCGCTGCTACTCCACCCTGCTGCCGCCGGACGCATCTTCTTGGGTTTGCCTGAGCCTTCCTTTATCCACCACTCCAGCAGTCTGCCCATCATCGGCACTGTCCTTCCGCTTCCCCTCTTTGCAGGCAACCATGGTTTGGTTGTTACTGCTGCGTTCTTCTTTGCAGGCAAGTCGGTTGCAACTCCGGCCATATCTTTTCTGATCAATAAGGCTTTTTCGTACCTGAAGGAGTACTTCAAGGCTGAGGGTATGGAGGTTGTTAAGGCCAGGCATAGGGCAGGGATTAACTCTTGGCCTAGGCATGCATAATAGTTTACGGCATTACGGCAATAATAAAGCATTCAAGCGTACGTAGACGTATCGAACACTGTATGGGTTTTGCTGCTTTTGCAATTTTTTTTCGGGTAAAGAGAGCTTTATTTAACTGGGCAAAATATTACAATCATCATTTAAGAGGTCAGTGACACATGCAGGTGTCTGCCACAGCCAAGTTGCACACACTATGAACATTTCGCCTAGCTAAATGACCTAGCTTGTGAGCCACCTTGTTGCACTCTCTCTTTACCTTGTGGAATTCAATTCCATTCCACCAGCGTCTGCAAAAGCATCAAGTCAACTCTCTCTATTATAATGCTGCTTTTGCATTGTTAAGTCAACTGTATGTTGTGGAGTCTCTTTCTCTTTCATATATAATAAGGTGAGTAGATCATTATATTATACGTATACATTTGCAACTGAAAGGAAGTGTTGGGCGGAAATTACTCAAGCATCAAGTTGAACACAAACACCAAGTGGGATTCATTTCATCATCGTACAAATACATGTGAGAGGCGGTATTTATAGAGGGTCCTGACCTTCGTAAACTATATACAAATGATCTTTTTACCCCTCTCAACAATTATTACAACCCTTCTTACTACAAGGGCGAAGTAGTCATTTCATCTTCGATAGCTCACTTCTCTTAGTTTCTCTCGAGTCTTGAACCAACTTTGCTTTGATTCTTTTTGGCATCGCCTTGCCATGCGTTGTTCTCTTTCTGGCTTCGTGCTTCTGCCACCGACTTCTGAGCGAAGTCTTTTGCTTAGACTTTTCAACTTGTGTTCTTTGAGCAAAGTTAAAATTTCACCTTCGTTTTTTTGTCCTGCAAACATATTTGATACGAAAGTTAGTTGTTCAACTCCAAAGTTTAGGGGCTGAGTTTTCTGGCGAAGTCAAATCCCCAGGAGCAATTAGGTGGAATGGAAGAACCTTTCCTCAATGTCTTCAGACCTGCCTTCCCGGAGGTAGTTCCACCAACCTCAACTTTGCTGTCTCCCGAGCTGTCATACACTCATACTTTGCACCTGGTTCCACACATGACCTTATTTCATTGCATCCAGGAAGAACGATACAGCGGTTGTCCTTCTATTTACGGAAGTGTGTGTATATACGCTCGAAGTGCCCACATATTTGGTTGTGCCCAGTAGGTAATAGCCTAATGGGATCATTATGTTACGTGTCACATAAATTATGACAATTTGCTGCTAGGAATATTTCACAGTTGATGGACTTCGTTCGCTAAAGTTGTGTCTCATTGGTCCTTGCCAAGCTCAGCTGTTAGGTACTTGGGTTAGAGGTTGGTGATTATATATTGTAATGTAAACGCTTCTTGTTGTAAGCTGCATAGCAACAACTCATATAATAATACAAGGGCTATCTCATAACCCCAACTAATTTTTTAACTTGTAGAACGGTTGTCTCGTGAAACAATGGTTTTTTTTTTTTTTCCCCACATATCCATATACCGACTATCTGACCGAAGGGTTTTAGATGCTAACAAATTGATAATCCATAATATCTATCACTCAACAATATATAACACCGTATCCAAATCCGAAATACTCAGTCAGATATCTAATATGCATATGAAGGGATGTCGGCAAATATCGAGACATCTACTATCCGTGTCTCACTCTGGATCCCAAAAAAAAACTATCTGTATTTGTATTTCTTATATACACTTATATATGCCCATGCGTTGTATCGGGATCATAATTTTTTTTTTTGGACTGAACCTCGTTACTTGGACGCAGATGCGCAAGCTCCAAGGATTTCGTATTAGACGCGGACACATGAATCTGGTCTTCATATTGGAACCGAGCAGGATGCGGACGCGTGAGCTCCGAGTGAAGGATGATTCGTATCGGACATGGATACATGAGCATGAGTGAGATTTGGTATCACCGGAGATATTTACTTTAGAGACTTTTTAGGTGTAATATAAGAAGATATGTATCTAATCCTTTTGCACCCTTAATTACCTTCGTGTAAACATGTTATTGAAAATCTTGCAAGACATCATATATGGGACAATATATGAGACGACTTATATGTACAATGAACTGGTCATAGAAATAAAAATAAAATGGTGGTTATATTTCTCAATCAAGCACCCGTATTACAGTGACGCAATCAACGTCTCTCTCGTACCTAATCAGCTCGGCAATAACATAAACGACAAGAACGATGAGGGAGAAGGATGGGATTGTGGATTATTTTAAAATAATTGCATTTATTTGTAAACAAATTTTAAATGCCAGAAACTCATATATATTTATTATATGCTATTGGTTAACCATGTCGTTTCCACAAGATTATGTTGCAATCAGGCTCAATATGGATAAATCTGTTGTGTGTAGTTCTTTAATGTCTGGGGCTTATAACAAGTATAAGCTGACCTGCATTTTCACGGTGTCCGGACGGGTAGCGCACGTGCCACGGCAAGCTGATGATTGGAATGTGTCTAACATTGATCCTGTTTTTGTTGCCTATTTCAGGAGACTGACATTTCAGATAACATGGCAATGGAGGCCGAGATGATCGGTGAGTGTATGGATATCTGTGTCGAGATATACCAACAAGTAGCCCAGACAGCTAGCATAGTAGCTCTTTAATTCAAAAAAAAAAAAATTGCTTGCAAATTTTGACTCTGTCTGTTAATCAGATGGGGATGATACACGCTCCCTGGTAGCCCAGGTCGTTGCTGGCTCCTTTATCTGACTAACTATTTTGGACTACAAAGTTGGTTCCCCTTTTTTCAAGATTGAAAACAGATTGCTCAAGGAAAGAGAAGTCTCAGAAGCTTGCATTGAAGCACTCTCAAAAGTAGTTATTGCTCAAGATCAAAGCTCTAGAACCCGTGCATCAATACCTCAGTTAGTATTCACAAATTTGCAAAGTACCTATTTAGTACAAACTTGAGTCCTGTTTTCTAATTAGTGATGCATTAGATTAATTAGTCTACAAATGACATATTAGAAAGTGTTTTGTACTTTTGTTCCATTCTTTTATCAGAATGCAGTTTGTTGTCTGAGAATTTTCCACCATATACAAGATACTAGCATAAATATCCTTTCCCCTTCACACTGTTGTAAATAGTAGGAAATTCTTAACTCACATGAGGTGCATAATTTTTCAAATGATGAGGACAGAAGAAAACAGGGGTTCACGTGTTTACATGGTTGGTGATACATGGCATGTTTGGAGCCTTTGCTGACCTTGACTTGCCTAGCCAGTCTTGCTTTAGACTTATTTGTGCCAATTCATCAAGCATATTCCTTTCAAGTTAGGGCGGTATGTTCAAGTTTCCATTTTGTTCATATAAATTCTGATCGTAGTTATAATAATTCAGAGGTGTGAAAATAATCAAGGTTTTTGCTTGGTTAGAAATCACACAGTAGCTGTAGTGATATATTGATTTATTTCAGTACAGTGTGTGGTTGGCTTCCAGTCTGAATTCCAAGTTCCAAACAACTCAAAATGGGGTGTTGGCTTTCCGTCGTTCACATTAGAGTTTATCACTTCCTTCAGTCAGGTGGTTAGATCTGTTTTACTAATTATCTAGGGAAAAGGGTAGACGAAGACTTCAAATGAGTTGAAAGTTGATAAATTTAGACAATGGCATTATGACGTCTGCTATATTTTGCAGTCATGCTCTCTATTCCCTTGTTTAAATAAAATATATCCGTCAGACGTCACAACGAGTACATGCAATTGAACTGCAGCAATAGTTGACTTTTTCCAAATCACATTTTGTATTTGGAGTTCAGACCGGTGATTATTGTGCAGGTACATGGAGCTCCTGATAAAGAGGATGAGGGGAAGAATGACATGGAGGAGCAGATTCATAACAAAAAAACGTGTGCTTATTTGCTATCCTGAATTTTCTACTTGCTCCCAGAAATTTCTCCCTGCATATTTATTATGGACAGCTTTTATGCGTCGTAAATGCTTTTGGTCATTTATCTGTAAGATGCATGTGTCATTGAATTCAAAAGCTAGCAACCTTGATTTTGATATGGTTAACCATTGCAACGAAGATGGTCGGGCAAAGTCGGCGTGGAGGGAGAATATGAAAGCCAGTGCAGCGCCCCAAGCTCTATGTCCAACCAAGAGAGCAGGGGCGGACCTAGGTTTACTATATTCTGGATAGCTGATTTGCAATTTTCCACCATATGTGCCCCTGTACAAATAATTTACAAGGCCCCTGCTAGATAAAAAAAAATGAAGTTTAAAATGTATTATTCACCCGTAGCAACGTATGGGCATATTTTTTAGTATAAGAAGATATGTATCTAATCCTTTTGCACCCTTAATTACCTTCGTGTAAACGTGTTAGTGAAAATCTTGCAAGACATCATATATGGGACAATATATGAGGCGACTTATATGTACCAATGAACTGGTCATAGAAATAAAAATAAAATGGTGGTTATATTTCTCAATCAAGCACCCGTATTACAGTGACGCAATCAACGTCTCTCTCGTACCTAATCAGCTCGGCAATAACATAAACGACAAGAACGATGAGGGAGAAGGATGGGATTGTGGATTATTTTAAAATAATTGCATTTATTTGTAAACAAATTTTAAATGCCAGAAACTTATATATATTTATTATATTTTATACACACACGTAGGTAGAGACCTCCCGTGTCCGCCTCTCTACATAATACGCCTCCTCCGACCTTCACTCTCTGCGCCAACCTGCTAGTGTCTCGCTGCTTCTGCTTAACCAGCGCGGGATGGGACGGAAGCGCGTCCCACCACCGCCCGGGCTCCGTGGACGTGCAAACCAGGTAACCTCCAACGCCATTTATCGGCTTCGCGGCCATTCTCACAATTCTGTTCCATGCTTTCCGGTCTTTGATGGCCTTACTGTTACGTGGACGACGTGAAAGTCACAACTCTTCGTCGCCATAACGGCAACATTCGATCGACACCTTCGATGCCGGCCTCCGCGCCTTCATCGACTCATATCCTACAATAGAGAACCCTCAACTCCATCCCCGCCTCACTGTCGCGCCCCTTACTATTGTACTTTTCTTTGTAACCTTTCCCGTTGTCATCATCCTTCTCCTCAGCCATGACCATTTTCTTTGATGTCTTTGTTGCCCTATCTGATTACGCTGAACTGCTGAAGCAGTCCTCACGGTCACGGTACCCTTTGGGTGGCGACCTGATAAACGGCAGTCCATCAATTTCCAAAGTAAGAGCGACATACATATAACATTTGTTCAGTTTACAAGCATCCAGTGTAAACCTTTTGTTTTGTTATAGCATCTCCATGGGATGTTCTAATTATTTCGGTAAGACCTGATTTAGCTATATATTTACAGGTCAAAAACGTCTCCAACAGCCTTCCATCGGCTTTTCAATTTTCTATATTTTGGGCCTGTTTGGCACAAGTTTCTTGAGCTATTGTGAGCTGTTTTTTATTTATTTATTTATCAAATACCTCTTTTCAAAATAGCTTCATGTAATCGTGTGTGAAGTTGTTTTTTCCCCCTCTCACAGAGGAATGGAATGGGAAAGAACGGAAAAAAGTAGCTTATCACAGCTCTCTCATTCATTTCTCTCTCATATGGAGCTGTTGCTGAAACCATTTTGCCAAACTATTTTGCCAAAACAGCTCAGCTTCACCTCGAGAGTTGCTCATGAAGTTGTTATAGAAAAAACAGCTTTACTAGTGAAGCTGAATTATACCAGTGATGCTGAGTTATGCTAAACGGGACCTTTATTTACCGTGACTTCAGCTCCGAAGAAAAGGTTAGCGACCGGAAAAAAATTAGATGGACCCTGGGTCCATAGCAGCTCCGTGCGCCCCTCTTGTTGATTGCTGCCGTGTGGCACATATAAAATATCCGACGTCCGACTCAGTTCCTGTCCTGCGGCTTCTCCGCATCTCTTCGGCTCAGGTGTCAGATGTAAGGAAGGACGGCTCCAAAGCTGCTGCACCTCCGCAACGACGGATGATCTTTTTGGCTACGCGGCACCAATCCAGGGAGGGGCGCACGGAGCTGCGATGGACCCAGGGTCCATCTAATTTTTTCCGGCTCGCCATCTCAGCTTGCATGCAGCTTCCCGCGGCCACAGTGGCTATTTCCGCATGCGGCGCGTCCTTCCTGCACACGTTGTGACGTGGAGACTTTAAAAATAGGAAGCCTAATTTAAAGAGACTGTTGTGGATGATATCTATTTTGATAGTGTAAATAGATTATCGCAAAAAAAAAAAAAAAAAATAGTCTAAATAGGTGGACAGTGGCGGATTTCCACCCAGGGCCACGGGCCCTAGGCGTGGGTTGGATTTCTCTACACTGTAGCATATACTGTAGCTCAGATCAGGTCCAGTTACTGTGAGTTGGCCCATTAGCGGCCCTAGGCGTCGGCCTGGCCCAGCTCCACCACTGGGTGTATAGAGCCATTTTAGATATTCAAATTTACATATGCTCTTGAAGTTGCTCTTATTACGTTGTTATAAGATTCGCAGGGAAATACAGTGACAGGAATCATATTGTTGTTACCTATCGTCATCGTCTTCATTTATGCCCCGAAACAGGTATATAGTTTCTAGCCGTACGGGACTGTGGTGTAGTGCGTTCATACAATCTGTAGTTCGAATTAATGACATCATTTTTTTTTTTTTTTTTTTTTTTTGCAGGCCGGATCTAGATGTTTGTTAGATGCTGGTTGTGTGACAGGCCTATCTTGCTACGGTTGTAGTGGCTTCTTCAGTAGAAGGTGCATGCGGACAACAGTGACCAGTCCGTTCACAATTGTTGTAAGTCATGCACTTCTTTTTTCATTTTACTACTGAGGTGTTTCGAAAGCCAACATGTTTCATAATTTAGAACTCAGAGATTACTACTTTGCTTCTAGTACATGTTCTTGAAACATTACTAGGATGTTTGTTTTAGGGAATCACTCCATCTTAGAAGAGAATGACATGATACATCATGAGTTTATTTGTCGAATTTGGAAGAATCTTACTATTACTAATTAGAGGACCCAACGGAGGCACCACGTTAACTTTCACCAAATACGCTTAGGAAAAAATATAAATCCTAGAAATTCTCAAAATAATAAAAAACATCTAACCTTTAATTTGCTAGACTCTAGTCATCATCTTGGTAATAAATAATAGCCATTGGATTGGATTTATTATAATTTAAAAAAATTACCATCCTCTGCCATTATAAAAAATACTTAAAGTAACCCCCTAATTTTGCATATAAATTACTGACCTTTGCCATTAAGAACGATAATTTAAAAATAACCCCCTAATTTGTATTTAAATTACCCACACTTGTCATTATGAAAAATATTTCAAAACCCCCCTAAATTTGTGTCTAAATTACCCATTATGTCATTATGAAACATAATTAATAATAACCGCCTCACATTGCATCTAAGTTACTCACCTCTCTCAAATCTATATGTAAATACTAATATATATAAATTACCCACATCTGCTATTATGAAAGATAATTTAAAATAACCCCTTAATTTGTATTTAAATTACCCACACTTGTCATTATGAAAAATATTTCAAAATAACCCCATAAATTTATATCTAAATTACCCATTTTGTCATTATAAAACTTTATTCATAATAACCCCCTCACATTGCATCTAAGTTACTCACCTCTCTCAAATCTATATGTAAATACTAATATATGGTATTACGTAAAAAATAAATCAATGTTTATAAAGTATGAGACATATATATTCCTAAATTACAAACTTTTAGAACTATGAAATTAAATAATCATAATAGACATATATATTTCTAAATTGCAAACTTATACAACTGTGAAATTAAATAACCATAATGCTATAATTGACCATGTATACCAAGTAAACATATATACATTAGGATAAATATTTATTTTAACATCTTATATGCATGGAAAATGTTTAATTAATAAACCACACATCAATAACATAACACCGGCAATTCCCTTTGAATTATATTAATACTCCCTAATCATGAATTTCATAAGTTGTTTTTAAATAACTTTATACATTCTAACTAAAATATTATGTCATATCAATAATGCAATTTAATTTTTTAATACTCTATGATATATAAAATAATACAACACACATACAATGATGTGATATAACAAAGCACACACATGTTTCAACTTAATTAACATGCGGAAACACAATATTAATGAAGCCTAAACTCTTTTTTTTTTTAAAAAAAATAGCTTTAAAAAACACTAGTGTTTCTACTTAACATGTTGAAAAAAAATTTATTATACAACTTGGTTAAAAGTCGCGAGCTAAATTGTATGTCAAATCACAGAAAAGGATGCAAATGGAGCTTATATAATGATTAGGTTTAAACTAAATGCATGTTGTGCTAAAAAAAAAAGATAAATACTAGAAATACTAACTAGAGGTCCTTAATGGAGCCTCCATGTTAATCCTTAGAAGACACAATAGGAAATAAAAAACAGATCCTAGAAATTTGACACAAAAAATCTAAAACATTTGACCATCAATTGGACATAATCTAATCACCGCTGATAATAATAGCTATTGAATCTATTCTATTTTTGAAGTAATTACCCACCACTGCTACTACGTACATAACCAACACTCCATCTCCCCAAGCTAATAATTAATATAAACATGAAAAATGAAGAACCATTCCAGATATGTAATCAACACATGATGGATCAGGTGGTTCTCTTCAAACCAATTCACATTTGTTCACCACTTTTTGAAGTAGCAGTTTATGTTTGTGTATTCTTGTTCACCTTCCATTAGGACACGTCTCTGCCTTTCAATAAGTACGCGTTCTTGGCAACTCACAACTCATTCTCGATAACTGGAGTCACGCGTGTGACATGGTTCAACCAAGAAGATTCAATCATGGATCAACTAAGTGTAAGTATGATAACTTCTAATTGAATTACATGCCAAGTTAGTACCATTTATGCTTCTTGTAGTCGATCGGTACCAGCTTGTTTGATTATCATTCAAAAGTATGCAAATACGCACCTTCATGGCAGAATGGTGTCCGTGCACTCATGCTGGATGTGTATGACATGGACGACGATATATGGTTGTGCCACTCTTTAGGAGGGAAGTGCTACGACCTCACTTCCTTTGTCAGTGAGATAATTTACTTTTTTTGCCCCTTTCTTTCCCCAAGATCGAGGCACCTTACGTCTTTTAACTAATATAGTACTGTAATTTATTAAATCTACAGGAACCAGCTATCCTTACCCTGTTCGAAATAGAGGCGTTTCTGCTGAGAAATCCATCTGAGATCGTAACTTTGGTTCTTGAGGACCATGTCTCCTCTCACAATGGCCTGACCAAGTTGTTCAGAAGGACAGGCCTGGGGAAGTACTGGTTTCCAGTCTCTAGGATGCCGAAGAATGGTGAGGACTGGCCGTATGTCAGTGACATGATCAAGCACAATCACCGCCTACTCGTGTTCACCTCCAACAAATCAAAGGAATCGAGCGAAGGAATTGCCTACCAATGGAACTACATGGTTGAAAACAAACGTAAGCTCCCAACTTTATTACTAGTTCATCACAGTTTCTTGTATACATAGTTTGTTGCGTCGACAGGACCATATCACCTATGAGGGGCCACCAAAATTAATCCATCTAAATCGAGCTATCAACCACGTATAAACCACCTGCCGTTAAAGTATTTTAACTCTAGTATTCCCTTAAACACACCGATTACTACAAATAGGCTTCTACAATTGGACCATAACATCCTATAGAGAACCACAATACTACAGGAATGATTTTGTAGCAACACTTCCTTATTTTTAGGGGCGGCTTACTCACCAGCCACCGCTACAGTGGGTGTGCTCGGGACCCACTAAACCAGCCACCCCCTACAAAACAGTTTATAGAGGCTGCTTGGTAATCTGCCACCTCTACAAATCAGATTTGTAGGGGCGGCTTGGGAACTGCCATGAAACACTACAGAGAGGAAGTACTACAAAACAAGAGAACACCCACTATTTATGAATCACTATAGCAGTGATGATAATGTTTATGAAGTAGTGCTATGGACAAAAGACCTCCTCTCTGGACATTATCACCACCGCTGGTTTTGCGCTTTGGTGAACTCATAGTAATAATCAGGTTCATCCCTGCTGGTTGCAAATTGGCAGTGTTAAGAACTTATCACTGCCTGCTTGTAATACAAACCAGCACTGATAACGAACCATGAGCATATGCGTTGATGATGAACTGTGAGAGGCGTGCCCGGGGTCTCGCTGGCGGGGATGATGGAGGCTGCGGCGCACGGAGGTGGAGCGGCAGTGCAAGCGCAGGAGGTGCAGGGGCGGCGGCGGCTAGGGTTTCAGAAGAGAGAGCGAGAGAGCCTGAAGACCGAAGCTGAGGGTTAAACCCTAATTCTTTTCTTACTTGGTTGCAACTGTTACATGGTGTTGGTATTTATAGTCCTAACGAGACTTGACCGCTAAGCAAACTCTAGGAGATCCTTATAAGATTGGATTCTCGTTTCCATCTAACAAACTAGCCTTCCTATCTTAACAGACTCTTTCCTAAACTCAACTGAGACTCGATATGGTAACTCAATAATGAGATGATGGTAGCGAGCACGGTGGTGGCCTTGGCGCTAGGGCCAGGGGCGGCTGCCCTAGGCGCCTGCCCCACTCGGGCCCTTGGCCCATCATACGTATGACAATACCCCTCCCTTCTCCACTCGGTGCGTCCTCGTGCCGAAATGCGACATAGGGGTCTGCTGCTTCCAGATTGCGGACTGGTCCATTGATGTTGACGACGATGATCATGAAGTAGTAGTAGTGGTGGGAGTTGAGGTAGTCCAAGGCGACACAGCTAGTGGCGCTCATGTTCGTCCCTGATCTAACATCGTCGCTTGACGCAGTGAGAGGCAGTTGTGGGATAGGTACTACGATGTCGACGTAGTTCATGCCGTTGTAGTTGAAGGTGTAGTAGAGGTTGTCGTCTACCGATGGGTCAGCTCGGGCATCTCCCTTTCCCACCACGAGCAGAGTACATGGTACTATTGGAGAGGGGCGATGTGCATTGGAGCTTGGAGGGAGCCCGATGTTGGCGTTGTTGTCGTGGGTGAATAGCCATCCAAGGGTGTCGATGACGGCGACCATTGCCTCCGCTATTGATTGTTGTAGCAGCCATGGGCGGCACAGTGGGACGTGTGAAGACAGCCCGCTGTGTTGCCTGTTTGTCTGTTGTAGACTAGTGATTGGTGCGCGCCCATGCGCGCAGGTAGTGGCCACAGTTCTACGTGGGAAATAGAATAATACCGATAAAGAATAAATATGACATGTTCTATGCCATGTCAACTATATGACTGAGTAAAATTATAAGAAAACGAAAGCAGCATCATACACATTCACATGTCAACGCAAAGTTCCGATAAGGATCGAAATGAATGAGAGGCGAGAACATGTCACGCAAAGTTCCGCTTAAGGATCATAGTCTCGGGTTGTACAATAGACTCGGGTTTAGATATGATAGTCCCGTGTTCAGAACTGAAATTAACTAAAACAGAACCCGACAATGCGAGATGATTAACTAAATGGCACAAATAAATTGTCAACACCATTATGATGGTCTTTGAATTTGCAAACAACAAAATCAGTATAATAACCTGTTTCCATTAATGTTAAATGATCCATTAATTAGCAACAACATAGTACAAGAATTAGATGGCACATCACATTAATACCGCTCACTATGATGGTTCAAAACAATACACATCCATAGGAATACATGAAATTCTAAAAACTGATAAACATCATAGAAAATCTTGATTAGACAACCGAATCGAAAGACGGTTCTCCACAAAGCATCTCCCGTCCTAGGCCCTCTAGGCCTCTAGGTCCCTATGAAGTCTCCAATGAACAATATTGAGTCAATGCGGTTCCTCCTCAAAGCGGTCGGAAAAGAGGGAGCATCCTTGCCGATTAGCCCGGGATTGCTGAAGGATCGGATTAATATAGCGCCGCAATGGTAGATGAGCAACAATATCAATTCTCGCTTTAGTACATGCCTCTCTTGTTCTTGTTAGACAGTTGCAGATGGAGAAGTATGTGCATCGTTAGATTTCATCTCTCTTTCTACCAAGACACATAGTCGATGAAAAGAGTAGTATGTTAATTCAGCTACGGCAAACACCAAGTAATGACCAAGACACAATCGATCATATATACACAAGGGCTGGCTGCAAATCGCAACTGTTGGAGACAAATGGGGTGCTCTATTTTAAGCATCTCTCGCTTGCTCGCGGAACGTATAAATGATAAGAGACATGAACAAAGAAAGAATGGATGGAACTAACTCGATATTAATCAAAAGCATATCGGGCATGCAGATATCGGTCTCCCTCTCTATATGTGCGATCGTGCACTCCTAGCAAAGAATGGATGGAACTAACCGATATTAATCAAAAGCATATCGGGCATATGCGGATATCGGTCTCCCTCTCTATATGTGCAAATCGTGCACTCCCAAATGGAAAATTCTAGCTATCTCTCTCTGCAAACAAACAATAATCCTATTGTAAGTACATAAGAAACTATTGATTGAAAGTCTAAAAACAAAGAAAATTTGCTCGATAAACGATGGGCCTCCCCGTACATATGTACTGAATTTGTTGGTGGACATCGACTCCTTTGAACGTTGTTCTTGTTCCATTGCACAAAGCTAGCCGGGTACGATAGTGGCGGCTGACCGAGACACCACCACGGCAAGAATAAGGGCGCTTGAGGCGGGAGGAAGTGCGTGGGCGAGGAGGAAGGCGATAAAATGTCATTATGCGGTATGATATCATCCGATGGATCTCTAAACCATGTACTAATTTGAGAAAGGCGAGATAAAATGTCATTTAAATATAAGCCAACCCAACAAGCAAAGCCTAGATTCATTTTTGTTGTGCTATTTCCAAGGTACTCATGTCATTGCTTTTATGAGCATCAACCGAGACAATGATTTTTAAAATAAGTAAAACAATCATATATGTTTCCAAATATTACATTGATTTTTTTCAAAAAGACCCCAAGGAAATGATAGTACCATTGGGGATGTGCGTAATCATGGAAACAATATGTACAAACGAAAGCTTTAGCATACCGAAGCATATATGATTTTACCGATTTATAAAACGCATGCCCATTGTCTAAACCGAATATAAATTTCCATTGAGCCAAGTAATTGCATTTTAATCGACACATCGAGAAATCAAATGCAACTTTAGCTAATGTTTACTCTTGAACATGGCTCTCATTGTCGTAAATATATGGGAATTGCATTTGTCAATCTCAAATGCTTAGCAAATACCGACCGAAGACACTATTGAATACAAAATCAAATAATCGAATCGAAAAAAAAAAACTCAAACAAATGAACAAGCTTAGTGTGTGAAAATACCCATCAACCCGGGAGGCTTGATCTTGAGCTCCATTGCTTCATGGTGGTAATATGGAGCACCTTGGTAAGCATGTCTCACCGGGGCCTTGCAGACTACCTAAAACACCATAACAAACGCAAAGTCGATTCGATCCAATTCAATGCCATGCCACAGGAATAGAAAGAGAATGCATCATCAAGTAGCTTTGTCTAGTGTCTTAACGCCCTCCGAAGAGATACATATGCAAATCTTGTGCCGTAGGAACAAAAACCCGAACTATGCTTTGCGAGCACTCACGTGAACCAATGGATCAAACCGACCATGCACGCGAGGAAATGTAAATATTTTTTTAATGAGTCAAACAGAAGGAACATGGGAACCTAGCCGAACCAAGTCATTACCGGCACATCACCACACCGCCGCCGCTCCTTGGCCGGGCAATACCTCGCCCACCCACTGTGAAAATCAAGAGAAATGTAATCAAGAGAAAAATGACCGGACCACAACCATATACAATGCGAATCAAGAGAAAAAATGACCGAGTATTGGTAGAAGAAATGTAATCATACCATATAAAGTAGAGCTACGAGCTTCCAAATTGTAGTAGCTAAGAAGCATCTAAGAAGCACACATCTTGCACTGTCCTCATAACTCATCAGAGCCGTAATTTTAAACAAAATCTGTCATCACAAATCCAGATTTAAACAATCGGAAATCATCACGTCCTACTCCACACACTAAATCCATATATCCAAATCAGAAATACCACAACCATCTCCTCTTCTAAGCCCAGCAATCACCAAATATCGTCATCATAAATCACTAAAGGCTGGTGCAAGAACCAAAGTCAAGATATATCTAATACTCTTGACGCCTGAACTATACTCTCGACGTGGGCAGATCCGGTGGGGAAATGCGCTATTGTCATTGACTGCTATGTAATTTTTTTATTTCCAACAGGAACTTACTGAGCCCAATGGCAGTAAAAGTGAAAGGGCACACTCTATCTTTTAAGCTTGCTATATAATCAAGTAGGTGCATCATGAGTGGGTTTTTAATTTTCGTTTTGTGTACAGATTTCAGCAAGTATCATAAGCAGTTTTAACCAATTAATTTGAATCAATAAAAGCATAGCAGATGATTTCTGTTTGCTGATCTTCTTATTGTGGATTTCTCTCGCTCCATGAATCTGAATCAATAAGCATAATAAATTTGGGGTTCTAGAGGTTGTGTGCTAGCGCTGTGTAATTGGTAGTGTCAGATACAGTGAAGACTCTCAAATAATAAGGAAGTTTTTTTTTCGTCAAGAGAAATCATGTTGAGAAAACACTGGTTTGATCCTGTAGTACCAAAAAAGGCTTATCATATATTCAGAGGTCATTCGAGCAATGGCTTCTAGCATGACACTTGAATTGAGTCCAAGAAAAATGGGCCAAAGAGGGATTTTTTACCTTTGGAGGTTCATGAAGCGTAGATTAGCCTACATGAAAATTGTGTTATGCGGTTAAAATCTTGCATTAACACCACCGAAGAATATGATGAAATGCAGTTCCCAAAGATAAAATTCAGAAGATGTTACTACCAAACAAAAAGGAAAAAAAAAAACATTGCAGTTACTACCAAATTTTGGTACAAGCAACATAGGTGAGATCAACATCTCATCTATTCATTTATAGAGACATGATTATTGTCTAAAAGAAAAATCATATTTCAGATAGCAAAATTGTACATTTGTACTCACCGTAACAACTATAGGATAGTAATCAAAGGATGCTAATCCATAACTATAGTTCAAAATCTAAAGAAAAATCGAAGGCACTAATATTGGTCACCAAGTAATAAATTACCTTGCTAGCAAGGCCATCCGCCTACACCTGCAGATGAGGCTGGCCAGGCGCGGCCGCCTCCCTATTGCTGCGCTGCTGCCTTGCCCATGGGCTGCCGCAATCGACACCTACCACTTGCCTTGACCTAAAGGCAACACCATTTTCATGGTTAGAGTCATCTACAATTTGGAAATTTTCATGTCGACAAACCTTTTTAAATGGAATAACGTTGACAGAGGCCACTTTCGGGTAACAAATATATGGCTACACGATCCATTACAAATATTCAAATAGTAGTAAAACAATCCATTGTTGGGTGGATTTAAAATAATATCATATACATAAATATTTGAGCTGTTTCAACTGAATAAGATCAACCAACCCTGAAGCTACTTTCACATGTCCTGAAACATTAAATTACAATACTGAAGGGCTCTATCACATTAAAAATCCTATGACGTGTGCAAAAATATCTTTGGATTGAACCATTTCATTTCATACTCAAAATAGGACAGAGGTCAGCCCAGGCATTATTTATATTTGCTAAACCACTGATAAACATATGTGCATGACACAACAATGCATCCAGTAGATAGCAACAAAAATGGACCGCTAATCTAGCGGTTTTTGATAATAATGACAGTAAATTAGATCCCTAAGAAAGCACCGAGCACCGACGCCCAGTCATTTACCACGGTTTTGAGTCCTAAGATCCGTAAGAAAGCTTCCGAGATCAAAATGAGGAAAATCTACAAGGGACAAGGAAACATAAGCAACTCTATAATAGCATGATTCCACCGGGCTTTAGAAAGAACATGTAAGAGGAAATAAAGAAATACATCAAGGCTCTCCAATTAAACCGCAGCTAGAAAGCAACGAAGAGGACAACCTACCAATAGACATATACATGGGGGTGTTCTTGTAGCCCTCAATAGTTAGCATATGTATAGTCTGAGCACATATATATGAGTCAATTCATGCCTAGAAAAAGGCTATAAATCAATCTTGCCATTTAGCACGAAACATTGAGAATGCAAGGTTAGGATTTTTAGAATGGATATGGCACTGCCTTGCACATCTAATATCGTATAATCACTATCCAAACTGAAATGTGACACATCTAGGTGACCAATGGCGAGTAAAATAAAAAAAGCCACTCATATGCTCAATTCGCTCCAAACAAAAACATTGGTAGATTCTAAACCGCAACACACATATTTCTATGGTAAAAGAGCCAAACAGAGTTTATACATTCAAAGATTTGAAATTTCTATCTCCGAGAAGAAAATTTGCTAATCTTAAGTTGTGGACTTGCATAATAAAAAGAAACATTGAATTCATCTGAGGCCACCAGGTTGCATATTTTAAATCCATACAAATATATACCTGGAAAAACAGCATAGAGATTTACACTTATGCGGCTCATGATATCACCTAAGCTTGGTTGTATGACTGTACCAAGAAAGTATAAGATAGCAATGCTAACACAATCATCACTACGCTTTCAACAGCCATAGATCTCCAGTGTCATCACATGATTCATCGATTCTGCTAGAACCACATGCTAAGAAGAGTAATCAGTTAGACAGATATAGAGCAAGGCCAGCCAAAACCATATTTACTGGACAACTCTAAATTATATCCCTAGCCTTAGCACAACTATTAGCTCTGCATATTTACTGGACATATAAAAAAATCTTTGCTGAAGAAAATACATGTCGAGAACTGCTAACTCTTTGTTGTGTCAGACCTGTGAGATAAACAACTATACTATCAATTGCACGTTTAGAACGCATCGTTGTCTTAACTCCATCTAAGAATAAGTCTTTTTAAAAGGCAAAGACAAATATTTTCTTGATCGACCAATATGACAAAGGTACTACTTTTGGTACAGTAGGACCTCATTAAACACACATTAGCAGGCATCACATGTCATATCTAAACGCACAAGACATATGAAACAATTCAAAGTAAAGGATGTACCAGCTCACCTTTGAGTCTACTGGACTGTTGAATCGATTTCTGGAAAGAACCCTTTCTCTTGACCACCTTGCATCACGAAGACAGGGGATGAATAAGCATCAATAATCGGGAAAGGAAACGTAAAAGCCCAAAATCCAAATGAACAAGAAGCTAAAAAAGCACAAATAAAAACATGTCCCATCTATCTCTTGCCTTTTGGATCGGGCATGGCCGGGTCCACTCTCCAACCATAGCAAAGGCGTAAATCGAAATGAAGAGAAATAAATGGAAAGCACACAGGCGCACAAATGAGAGCAATGCACACGGATGCATCAACAAAGAAAAATGTGGACCAACGACCTCACCGGAACCCGGGTGTTGTTCGTGGGGGAAGGGGTCACTCAGTGTTGTTCGTAAGGGAAAGGGGTCACTCTCGCACGAGCCATGCCCTCGATCATCTCGGCCTTCCGCTCCCCCTGCCGCTTCCCCGCCGGAAGCCGCCGTGGCGTGCTCTCCGGTTTGCTAAGCCCTAGGTCGGGCTGCGGCGTAAATGAGACCCACCACCACGCTCGTTCTTACAAAATTCCTCCTCAATCGGACACACACGGATTGCGGGCGGAGGTTAGGGATGCAACCTAAGAAGACGGAGATCTTCAGCTTCAGGAGCTTAAAAAAAGAAACGAGCGAGAGAGAGAGCCAGAGGAGAGATGGTTGTCTACCTCGCCGTCATGGTAGATTCACCTGCACAGTGCCGGGCAGCCCATGCGGGGCCGGCCCGCCACGCGGGGCCGAGCGGCCTTTCCGACCTCGCCCAATTCGCCCGTGGTAACGCCTCCACGCCCGGATTGCGTGCGTGCGCCGCCACGGAAAAGGGAGGGGAATGGGAGAGGCCGCCCGCGCCCGCCGGGCGTGCTGCCGGCGCCGTGGTCGCCGCCACGCCGGGTCCGCCACGCCTGGGCGCCGAGCCCGCCTAACCACGCCCGGTCGCCGCGATGGACCCGCGCCCAGCGCCGCCGGGCGAGAATGGAGAGTGAGGAAGGCGGGGGCGATGTGAGGTCTAGGTTAGGGTTAGGGTTTGGGAGTTGCTCGGGAGGGAGGGGATCACTGCGCCGCCGCGCCGCCGCGTCGCTGCCGCCCGCGCTTTGGCCGCGCCGCCGCCTCAAGCGCCGCCCGCGCCGGGCGCGCGCTAGCCATTACCCCTGCCGGCCCAGACGCCGCCGCGCCCGCCAGCGCCGCCGCGCCGCCGCCCGCCACAAGGCCCACCGGCGCTCCGCCGAAGAGGCCGAGCCGCGCCCCGCCTGTATTTTTTTTCGCCCGAGAGGACGAAGAGGAAGAGGCGAGGCGGTCTGTTTTTTTTTTTTTTTTTTTAGAAGAGGGAGAGAGGGTATATATTTGGTAGGGTCGCGGGGTGTTTCTACAAACGAGACATAGTACGGGGTTTTTTTTTTTTTTTTTTTGAAATCCAAGCATAGTTATGCTGCAGAGGAGGGGCCTGGAGCGGGTACGGAACATAATTTTGTACAAACAGAGGACTCTTTTGCAAAAACAACGGACCAATCACAGATTTCGGGACGCGTGGACGCCGTGGGTCGCAGCGTTCTCTCCACAAAGAAATTTACTCTTTAAATGTGCTCCCCATGCCAATGACTCCATGTTGGTTGAACCGTCATGTCGCATGACTTGTAAAGGATTAGAGGGCCATACGACTGTCTCTTGTAGGTAGAGTCGTTTCATCCTGTTACGCGGTGGTAGCGGTGTAGTCTGTTCTGCGATCATCAGTGCTGAAGGTGTAGGGAGGGCGAGCACCATTATCAGTGTTCGTCGTTGGGTCTTGGCGCTGTGAGTATGCAGCTGTCCATGGCGAACGTCGTGCGGCTCCATGTCGTCAGAGTCTCGGGCGATTCAGCCAAGGCTAGCTAGCCGTGGCTCGGCAAGGATGTTGTAGGTGTTGTTACCAATGTTGAGCGGATAAGTGTCGACGACGAAGGTGTCTCTATTGAGCACAACGATGGATGCAGCGTGGGTCCGGGTACCTTGTTGCCATTGTCGACGAGGATGGTTCTATTGATGCGTTGCTCCTGGGGGTCTGTGGGGGGACCGACTCCAACGACGCTGACATTGTGCGTCGAGCACAGGTCCACTAGTTTGTGGACATCGGGCGCCTTTGAGCGCCCCCATGCATTCCATAGGGAAGGCACTCTGGTACCAATCAACATTATGAGGCTGCTCTCAGCCTTTTTTTATCATAGCCATTGTCGGTGTTGATGTCGACGAGCAGCTTGCGTGCAAGCAGCTTATTGCAGTTGACGCCGGGATGAACACGGCGTTGCTCTCTGTCACGTCGGCGGTCACGCGGCGGGGGAGGGTCAATGGGCGCTACAGGCTCCCGCCGTTGTTGTTGTCGGGGTAGTCGTTGTAGTCGTAGTTGTTGTCGGCGAAGTCGGGCGCCCCAACTTTGAAGCCGGCACCATGCTGTCGTCAACGCTCCCTGCCGGGCGCGTCTCGCCCTGGATTTGCGGTAAAGATAACCATCTCCTTGTCGAACGGAGGTTCTGACAGTTGTGCGGTGGAGACAGTTACCTGTTCATTGATATTCGATCTCGGTGGAACGCCTGTAGTTGCACCGAGGGTTTGGTTGTCCTCCGGCGGCTCCTCTTTGGGGAAGGGTTTGGTCTCCAATTTGGTGGAGAGGTTGTTGACGAAGTTGTCGATGGTGACGCGGTCGTCGTAGTCGACGATCGGATCTGTGCGTGGCGGCAAGGGAAGGCTGCCGGTGCTAATGGCGCCACAAGTGTGTTAATGCGACATGTTCTTGACAATCCCCATAGTGCCGTATGACGGATCTCCATCATGGTGTTGACGGTGGTTGTAGTGGTGGAGATCGCGGCTTGCTATGCCTCCACAGCAAGGTTGTCGTCATCAGTTGCTTCCAGATCCAATTAATTTGGATTGGACAGCGGTGATGGTGGTGCCATGGTTGTAGACGTGCTCGATTGTCGCGGCGTCGGAGATGACGCGTCGGGCGTTGCGATCGTGGTGTCGACGATGATGTGGTTGCCCGTAGTGTCGTTGACAACGCGTTGTTGGCGCTGCGACTTCTCCGCGAGGGCGAGGCTATTTAGTGCGCAGTCGGCGGTCTCCCGGTTGATGTTCACCATGCCGATGGTGGCAACGCCGGGCGACGTTGTTGTTGACGCCGGGGATGGCATTGTCGATGTTGGCCATGTCGGTGACGACGTGAGTCGTTGCCGCCATGGAGTCGATGGTGACGCGGTTGGCCGCATCTAAGGGCGGCTGCTTTGTCTCCACAACGCCAGCTTGACGCCGTAGTCGATGTCGGCAACGCCGGGGCAACGCGTCATTGTGGCGTTGAGGACCATGGTGTTGGCGCGGAGACGTTCCAGCTGCTCCATGAATATGTTCGCCCAATTGTTGAAGATGGCATGGGCGTCCTCCATGTCCTTCTTGATGTCGGCAATCATGGTGGTGTGGATGGTCGCGATGTCCATCTTGCTGTTGCTGATCATGGTGGCGGCCATTGGATGTCCAAGGATTGAGTGGTCTCCCGATACCAGGTGTGAGAGGCGTGCCCGAGGGGCTCGCCGGTGGGGATGGTGGAGGCTGCGGCGCACGGAGGTGGAGCAGCGGCGATGGTTTCAGAAGAGAGAGCGAGAGAGCATGAAGACCGAAGCTGAGGGTTAAACCCTAATTCTTTTCTTACTTGTTTGCAACTGTTACATGGTGTTGGTATTTATAGTCCCAACGAGACTTGACCGCTAAGCAAACTCTAGGAGATCCTTATAAGATTAGATTCTCCTATCCATCTAACAAACTGGACTTTCTATCTTAATAGACTCTTTCCTAAACTCAACTAAAACTCGATATGGTAACTCAATAATGAGATGACGGTTGCGAGCACGGCGGCGGCGGCGGCCTTGGTGCTAGGGCCAGGGGCGGCTGCCCTAGGCGCCTGCCCACTCGGGCCCTTGGCCCATCATACGTATGACATGAACATATCACTTCAGTGCAGTCTGCCGGTTTGTGTAACAAGCACTAGTGATGTTTATTTTCACAAGCTGAATTTAAGTGGAGCACAATAATTAATAGCATCCGAATGTTTATTATCATGCATCAAGTCAACCAGCAGATGTCACTAGTCTCGAAGTTAGACCACGAACCGGGACTAAAAGATCTTTTAGTCCTGGGTGGCGGTCCAACCCGGGACTAGTACCAAATTTTGGCGCGCCCGAACTGGTGCTACCCGGCAGTTTTCGCTTTCCCACCTAAGCAACAGCTTTTGTTATATCCTTTCAAATAAATAGGCTAAGAATTGGAAATTACGTTAGCAAAAAACATAGCTCCAAAAATTGCAATACAAATTTTCTTTCATATACAAATTTTCGTTTTGGTCATTTCTCCATCCAAGGGCAGTTTGAAAATTTAAATTTCTAATTTGAGAAATTTAAACATGGTTTTTCTTGACAAGATGATTTCAAATGAAAACGTTGTCAACTACAAAGTTGCATAACATTGTGGAATCTACAACTTTCATTTTGATAGTTTATCCATCCGAGGTCGTCTACAAAATTTGAATTTCACATTTTAGAAAATCAAACATAGATTTCCTTAAGAAGATGATTTCAAATCAAAAAGTTGTCAACTACAGAGTTTTGTAACGTTCTGAGATCTACAACTTTTATTTTGGAAGTTAGGGGAAATGAGATTGGAAAGAGAAATCGGTGGAGTATTTCTTTTATACCTTCAACCCTTTTATTCCTGGTTATAGGAAATAGTATCACTTATTTTCAATCTGGTGGATTGGATAGAGGCATGGGCTAACGGGTAGAGGCAAAGGTGGCCACATGGCAGAGTTGCTGCGCACAGGACAGGACAAACTGTCAGGGACGGTGCTAGCGACTAGAGTTTAGACCCTGGCTAAATCATTAACACTGCTTGGGCCCGGTCAGACTGCCCACCAAAGCTATGCTACGCAGGGCCTAACCTTAGTTTTAAGTGATTATTAATTAATTTTAAAATAATTGATTTAATGTCTAACGTTGCTTATATATATATATATGCAGATGGTGATGAGGAATGGACACTACTGCTTGCTACAATCGCTCTGAATCGTCGTTTCTCTTTGACAGAACCAAGTCGTTGGTTTTTGTAAATTATTTCCGCACAATCCCGCGTCAAGGGGCAGCGTGCATGGAGCATTCTCATGGCCTTATGGACGTGCTCAGGATGTGCCATGCTGCGGCCGGCAACCGTTGGGCTAACTTCTTGGCAGTAGATTATTACAAGGTAGCCATTCCATACGGCATATAAACTATTGTCGCAGAGGCGTGGAAATACGGTAGTCAATCGAACCTTGCTAACTAGAGATTGCCTGCCTAACCCAATTGTTTGACCTTTTAATTTCAGAGAAGCAACGGTGGGGGTGTCTTTCAAGCCATAGATATGCTCAACGGTAAGCTAATCTGCCGGCGCGAAGATATACATGCTTGCAGGGTGAGATATCTACAATTGTATTGATTAAATATTACAGTACTATACATTTGAAAGAAGTTGGTTCAGTATTTCTTTGATAAAATGACCATGTGTGCTGAGTAACTTAAACTGTTTTCAGAAACTATCTGTGAAGCGAACATTCAACGATCTGCTTGCCAGATTTGGATTAACGTGGAAAGGTAATACAAATTAAATGATATTTGATTTGCTTTTTCTTTTTTTGACTTTTAAAATATTCGTTTGTCTTCATGGATGGAAGCGATCGGCGAGAATCAGTATCTAATTCATTTTTACTTTTTAGGTACTCCCTCCGTTCCAAATTATAAGTCGTTTTGACTTTTTTGGTTCATCCATTTTGCTATGTATCTAGACATATTATTATATCTAGATGCGTAGCAAAATGGATGTACCAAAAAAAAAAAAAAAAACTGACTTATAATTTGGAACGGAGGGAGTATATATAGTTTTATTCCCCCATGCATCTAGATACACAATATGTTTAGATGTAAAGCTAAAACGACTTATGCAATTTAAAACAAAGAAATTACTTTGGCACATCCTTGTGGATTGAAGGAGATACATACTGAACTTTTTTTTTTGAAAATGAAAATTTTTTGGCGTATGTAACCACACAAAACCAAGTCTTATAATGTTGTAACCTTATTTAGTGATAAAAATAAACGGGAAAAGAGCTCACACAAATTAACCAGTACAAAATCACATGCAAAGTCTAAATCACCATCCATTATTGGCAAAGACATCCAAAGCGACAACCTTCAACGCATTTCAGAAATTATTTGTGATCTCGGATAACTTCTGATTTGTACATTTTCACTGAGAAATGCCAAAGCGTTTCAGAAACATCATAAACAAACCCTCTTGTTCCTATTACAATTTTTGTACTTGGTTTTCAATGATACTACATCAAACAATATAATATTTTGAGTATTAGACTCTATGTGAACTCAATAATAGGCTTTTAAAGAAAAACAGGTTTTTTTTTAATAAAAATGGGATATTATAATAATATTTTTGAAATTCATAACATTGATGAAAATGTTTAATTAAAAGGGTAAAGATTCATGCCGTTATGTTAAGATATATATATATATATATATATATATATATATATATATATATATATATATATATATATATATATATATATATATACAGGCCCTAAAATGCACCCAACCCTGCCCCAAATGGGCCACCTCCAAGCATGCTCCTCTGTCAAATTAACTCATGGGCCCGCCTCTCCACCTCCCCCACCTCATTCCCCGTAGGCGGCTTCCCCGCCTCCACCACCTCCTTCCCCGTAGGCGGGTCAGCGGGCACCAATTACAACCAGAGTGTATTCGGTTTGCAACTTCACCCATCTTCCGCTTACAACCTCTAATGCAGGACACGCTAGCTATTCTCTCTCCACGTGTCCATCCCCGCATGCGGGAATCTTTTTTTTTGTTTCGGATCGAAAAAATACAATATCTCCTAAACCATAGCTCCAATTTTAGATCCGTTTACACCGGGTTGTTCAAAAAAATGTGCTTAACAAAATGAGATCCAACATGACTATATTTGAACTTTTTTTTTAAAGTGCGTAATTACAACTTCACCGTACTATGAATTGTCATCGCGGACTACAACACAATTGCAACTTGGTCAGTAGCATAGTTAGTGCTTGTTGTAACCACTTAGAACATAACTTTTAGAACCTAGTTGCAATCCCAAATAGTTGCAACCTAGTTACATGCAACTAGTTACAACCTAGTTACAAGACAAGCTAGTGAACAATGTGTATTTTATACACCCTATATGTTTACTCTACCAATTGCAAATCGCTAGACTAGACCAATCACAACTATAACACCATACTTGATTGCAACTTGACGGAACTAATTCCAACAAATCTATTCTAGTGCAACCGAACCGATGTAGTTGCAACCGGCGTGGTCCAATTACGACTAGAGTGAGGCCGGTTGCAACTAGGCAAGAACTAGTTGCAACCTAACGTGATCCAATTACACCTAGAGTCGAGCCGCCACAACTAGGCAAGAACCAAATGCAATCTAATGCGATCTAATTACAACATGTTGTGTGTTGTGTTTGCAACATGAGATGTGTTCAGTTGCAACTTGGAGTTGTACATTGATGTATTGAACGGAAGTAAGAAGCCAACAAAGAAAGAAAGAAAAAATCTTCCGATCATAATAAACAAGGAACACACGAGAAAAAAACATATGCATCGGGATACAAACTATTTGCAACACTTGTTGAATTTTGTTTGCAACGTTAGATGTGTGCGGGTTGCAACTTGGCGCTAGACACGGGCGGTCGCGTAAGTTAGTTACCATTTGCAATATAATGCTTTTCCTCGGTGATAAACTATAGGTTTCATCTCTGTATAAAAAGTTATAAAGTTGACATCTTTGAATCACATGATTGTTTGTCACGCATCCTTGACTTTTCTTTGAAAAAGGTCCCCTGGTTAATTAAAAAAATAGCTCACCTACTATACCTTTGTTTGCAACATGATAGCGACCACGGTTGCAATATTGTTGTCGACACAAGCGCAACATAAACTCACCTAACGCCCACGAACCTAAACTCGGCAAAACGCCATGCAACATAAACTCAACAACCCTAAACTTCGACAAATGCCGAAAACCCTAAATTCGCAAATACCTTTAAAGGTGTCTCCCGAAATCTTGCACGGGAGGGGGCATGCTTAAAATGACACTCTCCCTAAACACTAAACAATTACCGATAACTACTGAAAATCAACAAATCCTAATCTCAAAGAAACGCCATGAACACTAAACTCGCAAACGCCATGAGCCCTAAACTCGATGAACGCCAACAAGGTCATTTGCAACATGGTGATGACCCATAGTTACCTGGCCGGGCGATTAATTACCATTTGCGACAAAAGGAGTGTCTCCCGCTGTAACACAAGCAAGTCGACGATTGCAACCCGGTTAACAACCATTTGCAACAAGGGTGATAACACAATTGTGACTACAACACCGGTAAAAACTCCATTTGCAACATTGGAGTATCCGCAATTGCAACAACGGAAATAACACGATTGCAACATGCTCTATTTCTATTTTACAAATCTTTCCTTGTTGCGTAGTCTCAATCAAGAATTGCAAAAAACCCGGTTGCAACAAAAATGCAAATTGCAACCTAGTTGATAGCCAATTGCTATAGGTTGATGACCACAATTGCAACAATCCGCGGGCCGGTAAGTTACCATTTGCAACAATGGACTGTCTCCATTTGCAACACTACAAGTGACATAATCACAACATGTTGATAACCACCATTTGCAAACACACAAAAGGGCCAGATAATGTATCATTTGCAATAATGAAGCATTCACAATCTAGTTTCTCGCCAATTTGGAAGGGTCCCGTCCTAGCACAAGAAACAACTGACAATAGATAATTCTTTTCTATGGAAAAACGAGAGACAAGATAGGGAGCTGTCCCGAACAGCAAACAAAGGAATAAAAGACAATTTTTTTCTATGAAAAAACAATAGACAAGACAGGTCCTGTCCCTAGCACAAGAAACAACTCACAATAGGCAATTCTTTTCTATGGAAAAACAGAGAGACAAGATAGGGAGCTGTCCCGGAACAGCAAACAAAGAAATAATAGACAAATTTTTTTTCTATGGAATAACAATAGACAAGACAAGACAGGTCCTGTCCTAGCACAAGAAACAACTCACAATAGACAATTCTTTTCTATGAAAAAACAGAGACAAGATAGGAAGTCGTTGCGGAACGAAGAAACAAAGGAATAAAAGACAAATTTTTTTTCTATGGAAAAACACTAGACAAGACAGGGTCTTGTCCTAGCACAAGAAACAACTCACAATAGGCAATTCTTTTCTATGGAAAAACAGAGACAAGATAGGGAGCTGTCCCGGAACGACAAACAAGGAAAAAATAGACAAATTTTTTTTTTATGGAATAACAATAGACAAGAGAGGGTCTTGTCCTAGCACAACAAACAACTCACAATAGACAATTCTTTTCTATGGAAAAACAGAGACAAGATAGGGAGCTGTCCCGAACAAAGAAACAAGGAAAAATAGACAATTTTTTTTATGGAATAACAATAGACAAAGAGAGGGTGTTGTCCTAACACAACAAACAACTCACAATAGACAATTCTTTTCTATAGAAAAACATAGACAAGATAGGGAGCTATCCCGGAACAACAAACAAGAAAAAATAGACAACTTTTTATGGAATAACAATAGACAAGAGAGGGTCCTGTCCTAGCACAACAAACAACTCACAATAGACAACTCATAGCACAACAAACAACTCACAACAAAAAAAAAGTATGCTACAGTCAAGTTGCAATTGTGTTGTAGTCAATATGGCAACTCATAGTACGATGAAGTTGCAATTACGTGCATCGAAAAAAAGTTTGTGAAATATAGTCATGTTGGATCTCATTTTGTTAAGCACATTTTTTTTGAACAACCCGGTGCAAACGGATCTGAAAATGGAGCTACGGTCTAGGAGATATTGTATTTTTTCGATCCGAAACAAAAAAAGATTCCCCCGCATGCGGGATTCCCAGGAAGGTCTCGTGCGTGGCGGTTCCCTGCATGCGGGATTCCCTAGCGTCGGTTGGCCTGCATCGCGGGATTCCCTCGGCGGCGTCGGTTGGCCCGGTGCATCCTATACAAATGCACCTGTGTGCAATAATATATTATACATATATATATATATACATATATATATATACACACACACACATTGTAGTCAGCTACTCTTTATTTGTGAAATAAATATGCATCCTATTTGATTTGTGAAACTGGCCCCACTCCTTGCATTCCATCCTCGTATATGCAATTGTATGTTATACGTATTTCTATATTCCCAGAATTTTACCTTGCTACATGAATAACAAATTGATGCCAATTGGAACAGTCTTGGAGAAACACCAGGGAGGAGGAGGAGAAGCTCTTAATGTTCAAGGTCAAAACGTGGACACGGTATCTACCCAAGGCAAGTTTCTCAAAGCTTTAGCAGTAGCTTTCTCGACGAAGTGGTCACCCCCCATTTGACAAAACAGCTTCACTTACGGACAAAAAGAATCAAATGACTATATTGCCCTTCCTTTTTTCTTTTCTCCATTTTTATCCAAAATCTTCCTCACGGGCCCTTTCTTCCTTGTTGCTGGCTCGTCCCTCGTCCTGTACATAGGCCGGTTTAAACCCGTCAGACCGGCCCGTATCAAACCGTTCTGGAAGTTCTATTTGGGTTGGTTTGGGTACGGCTCGAAACCGCACACCGTTGCCGCCGGTCGCTCTCCATGCTCACCGCCTCGCTCTCGCCGCGCCGCTCGTTAGCGCGGCCGCTCGCCCGCTCTAATATCCGATGGATCCAGTCATCCGACAGCCCCCAGCCACTGCTGGCTTGCCGCTCAGCGCCGCCGCGCCGGCCAACAGGCAGCTCCTAGGCGGCCGCCGCCTCTGCCCCAACCGGCAGCCCCTCGTGCTCGGCCGCCGCCCGGCGGCCATTGTCGCAGCTCCTTCTTCCCTTTCCCCGGCCGCCGCCGCCATGGCCATGGTCGTCCCCGAGAACTCCGGCGAGGCGAGTGGCGTGTACGATCGGAGGGAAAGTGGCCCTTGTGCCCAGCACAGCAGCGGTACCCGCGCCTTGGTGAGGCAACCGCGCTCGCCGCACGATGGCGGCGCTCGGGCCCGGCAAAGCGCCTGCGCCTGCGCCGGCGCCCCAGCGAGGTGGCCACGCTTGCGCACTGCATGGTGGCAGAAGCTACTTTTTTGGGTCACATGCAGTCTTTTGTTTTGTTTGAGGCCCACATATGAGAGACGAGGCGGGGTATACCCCTTTTTCAGTTTTATCCTAACTCATTCCTCTGTGAGAAGAGAAAAAAAACAACACCCTATGAGCTGTATTGAAAAAGTTGTTTGCCAAAAAAAAAAACAGCTCACAACAGTTCATGAAGCTATCGGTGAAGCTGCGCCAAACAATTTTCTAACTTCTTTGAAGTGCATCATTATTGACCTAATAAGCACACATATTAAAACGTAAATCTTTTTAGAAGAATGCATGTGTTAGAAGCACTAGCATTGCATTACTTTTGTTCAGATGGCACCACAAGTATTCTATGTGGAGTTCACTTTAGGGGCCCTAGACGATGTCTTTAGGGAGGGAAACAACAACTACGGACACTGGCAATGCCGACCAAAGATTTGGCATAAGATTTTCCAGCTAAAACCTTGTAACAATGCATCTAATGAAGAATGTGCTCCATAGGTGGGTGCTTCTCTATCTTTTTTTACATTAGTAGGGAGTTCAGCATGGCCTTCTCCTAAAACCTCCTCTCGTAATCCACACTCTCGCCATGTCATGGATAATTGTTGCCAGATTGACCACTGCATGAAAAATTAGATGCTGAGGCAATGACCACAATGAGCCACCATCTACGGTAGATAGCTGCCGCACCAACCAGACCATAGCCTGATCTGACCAATCACTGGCTCCTGAGCTCACAAGGGCTGCCTCCATCCCACAAGACACCCACTACCACAGTCCACAGGGGCGCCACATCTCCATAACTCCATTGCTGCACCAGGAAGACCACCAACAACGGTACGGTACTTCACTTTGCCATCCATTATTGTGAGTCTTTACCACTTACACCCACGCACATGCTACCATCTGCAAAGAGGTGTTGTCCATTGGGTTGTCACAGCCACGACTCAGCCACAATGACCCACGCATATGCATGTCCATTTGTCCAGTTCACACAGACCATAGCCAATCTAGAAGTCACTAGCCTACAAGTAGGTCGTCGCTACTAGAACGAACACAGAAGCGTCACTAAAGGCACATGCAACATGTCGATAGTGCTATCTACAAGACAGCCACGTAGGAGAAAGTGGAGAAGAGAGAGAACAGTGTCGCGCCAGACCTAGCGAGAGCGGAGAGCAAGTATTCAGGCATCCACAACAACTATCGAAATCACGGATATAGTTGGATTCGCATCAGTCCGCAGGTGTTGGGTGGATTGGAGTAGAACTTAAAGTAAATTTCACCCCAATCCCACCCTAACACATATGGATCGAGTTATATAATATATTATATTCTACTTGGACGAGAGAGAACGTGTAAAACGAACTTGCCAGCATATAATGTATTATATTCCACTTGGATGAAAGAGAACGTGTAAAACGAACTCGCTAGTGCCTGCTCAAGCGGTAGGCTCGTACGGAATCCGAAAAATTCGGTCACTGACACTCTGCTCTCGCCCTTTTTGTCTATCCTGCGTGCATAGCGTTTTCCTCTATTGTTTTAACCCTTTTTCTTCTCTTGTCGTTGTCAATTTGAAGGGGTCCGTTCGGGATGCCCTTCTGATAAACTGGACGGGCCCATGTACGTGTCTCATAGCTTCTCTCTCTTTTGCACTGTTTTTGCTGGCCATTTCCCTCCTCTCTTTATCTCCTCCTCTACCATGGCCACCAATGCCGCCAATGAGCCCTACTGCTTACGACCAGAATTTTGGACTTCTTCTAAGTTATGTGGGGTTCTCCTAGTGTTTTATTATTCAACATTTAGTATAGACTCTTCTTACCAAATGCCTGCTAGTGATAATTCCCATGTGGCTATGACTAATAGTAGCGTTTTATTACTACTTAAAAACACTATGAGAATTCTATAATTTTGGCGGTGCCTACACCATATGTGTGTGTGTGTGTGTGTGTGTGTCCGCCACAGAAGTGGCAAACAAGAAGGCACATGGGTCTGCATGGCGGCTCACTTGAGGAGGAGCATGGTGCTTGGTTTGATGGAGGAGAACGGTTGTCGGATCGAGGTAGTTGAGTGTAGTCCAGCCACACACCTTTGACCTTTCATTGTTGGCACTGCTATGGCATCCTCCTTCCCTGTCGATAACGTGTTGTGAAACTTGCAATCAGCGGTTAGGACTTTCCCCTCTCCGTCTCTCACGATCTCACGTAGTAGATGAAAGTAGAACAAGTAGACACAAGATGTAGGGAGACTATTCTTTATTTCTCTGAATATTCATTGTTTACAACATAGAGCTCCCACATATATATAGTCCAGCCAAGGCCGGAGAGTTTTGGTAAGAGCCCACATACAAACGGACTAGGATTAGGATTCATCCTTCTCCTTTCCTTCTAGGATAGAGTCTGTATGTTTTACAACACTCCCCCTTGGGCGATTACCACGATATGCACATGCCTCATCAAAAACTCCATCCGAAAACCCAAAAAAAAAAAGGTTCTTGGAGAAAAGAGTACATCGCATTAGTTAATCGCTTTGCACATGTTGTCTCATTAAAAACCTTGTGTGAGAAACCTTCTAGTAAAAACTCACATAGGGAAAAAAAGAGTACAACATTTAACCTTCTTGGTCATATATTCTTCGAGGATACTCTATTCTTCGTGAATAGAAATTGATCTTCATAATCTATGCATAAACTTTAATATTTTAGCAAATATGATTTTTATAATTCTAATGGTTTCAATTACCTTCGAGGTAAATTCAATAAAATTGCTCCCCTCACAAAGCCATCATTTGAATCGACTCAAAAGTATGGCTTATAATTCTTCCATGAATTATATGGGTATAACAAAGAGCAATATGCTTCATGCAAAAAGAACCACTTGTTGTGCAAAACAAATAAATTTTATCCTTCAAGATAATAAATCCTTTCGAGGATTATGGGGAAAAATAAGTTCATATTCAACATCTTCTAGATAGTGTATCAAACTTATACTAGAGTTTGGATACTCATATTAATCCTTAGTGGATTTTCAAATTGTATGTCTACTAATCTTCGAGATTTGATTGTACTAAATCCAGTCTTGTATTTGGCATTTAGGGGATAATTCAATTACCAAAAACCACCATTATTCTTATACCTTCTATGGTATATAGAGGATATCATTACTATATTGCTAGCTTTTCATACACTTTCTAAGTGTTTCGATGACACCTTCATGGTGTTTAAGATTCCTCGCTTTTCTCTCTCTGTCTACATTCACTTCGGGGATGAATGGTGTTTATTCAAGAATTGACTGGTAAATCCTTCATGGATTAATTTCTTCAGAATATACTTTCATTCTTAGTGAATTATTAATTCTCTTCTATGAGATATATTCTCTACTACATGAGAGATGAGTGATATACACAATAACATTGAGTTATTCACTATAAAATCATTCAATAATTGTAATCCTTCTAGGACATGCTCTTCTTGAGACTTGAATATTCATTCAGATTATATGTACCTTAGACTTCAATACTTAGTATGAGATTTCTACAAGTTGCGATTTATATTCTTCTCGAAATTATATGGATTTTCATAATCCACTTATTAACTGCATATTCAATATTCATTTGTTTCATTTGCCGGAGATATAGTAGAACATTCATTTCTTCTTAATAGAAGATTCAACCTCAATTGCTTTCTTCATTGACCCGATATAATCGCTACAAGCGATTTTGCCATAGACTTTATTTTCCGGATCCGGGTTCTCACAAGAGAAACATTCGCAATTAAAGAGGTAGTGTTGTCGATAACTATTTTCTCTTCTCCCCAATACTCTCACAATGTGAGAATATTTTATCTCTGTCATTTCCCAAACAAGAGATGGTATATTGTTCTACATATCCAACACTAATGATGCGCGCGCTTAGTATGTTGGATTTCATCTTCATGATGATCCTCTTCATGAGGTGCTCAACCTTCTTCGTGAGGCGTTCTCTTCATGAGAATGGAGGAGTTTCATTTCTTTCTATTTAATAAGTATACACTAAACTAGAACCCACGAGGCGTCCCCATAGATTTAGCTTGATAGTATACATAGTTTACTACTAGTAAATACAACTTCTAGTTTATAACTTCAAGTTACTCCTCTCATTTCAAAAATATCTAGCATGTGCTCTGCTTCAGGCTTCACAAGAGCATTAGTCAAACTATTGTATGACTTGGTGCGTGGTACTATTCCCGCTTCAAGCTTCAAGGAATATTTTCTCTTAAGATCATTTTCCTTCTATGGAAATAATATTTGGCATTTATAATATAGGCTTTCTCCCCCTAATGCCAATATTAGATCTTTAATAGCATACTTCAAAAGATATCCCCTATCATGGGCTTAAAACAATTCAAATTCATATATCTCCAACTACAAGTGGAGGCCCATTTGTGTGTGCTATGAAATTTTATGGGAAATATTCACGCACATAATTCAACATGGGGGTTATTATTCATTATGCGGTGAGCTAGAATAAATTGCATTTAAGAATGTTCGACATTCCTATAAATTTAGGGATGATCTCCCCCGATATGCACAAAACATAGTTTAGAAAAACTATTTCATTCTCTAGCTTCTTTATTATTTAGCCTAAGAAAATGATCCAAGTACTCATACAAAAAATGGACCATATACTTGAAATGTATAAAAATAAAATACAACATACAAATTTACATAGAATTTTCTTCTAGAATTTTCTAATTGCCATTAATGTAAAAATCCCTAGATGCCTTTTCTTCATAAATCCCAAATCATCATAATTGTGTTATCCACCAACTTAGTTCCACAACTATTTATTCCATCAAATGGGTTAGTCTTCATTGAGCAAAATTTGATAAACTCACTCCCCCGATCTTAGGTCGCTCGGCCCTAGACCAATCTATTGCTTATGCATACGATGCATCGAAAGCAAATTATTCCTTTAGTTCAACAGAACCATATAGACATAGCATGCTAGCTAGCCAATTTGATTATGAGGGGAGCGCAAAAATAGCTACTAGCTACAACTATAGCGATTATGCTAATATTCATGCAAAAGTGGAGATAGTTGCAGCTCAATGAGATACACATGCAGGTGTAATGTGGAATGTTAGTATTCATTCTAACACAATAGATAACAACAAAATGCAAAGCCGCAAGCTTACATGTAATTAGTGCAAGAGAGAAAGTTAACTCGGCGGAAGGGACGCGAGAAGAACTTCAAGTCCCGATACATGCACTTAAAGATTGATTTAGGGCGGCTATGCCTATTAAATATATATTATCCACATTTTCTTACGCCTTTATTTAAAATTCCTCCCCTTTTTCATGCCATAATTACTTAAGTCGTAATTGCTTCAAGAATTATCTATGAATAATCAATTCTAATGCTTCCATAGAATCCAAATCATACTTCTAGTATTCATTGATTATGATATGAAATTCACATATCTAATGTACTATTCGGTGTACACCATAGGACTTAGGGTAGAATATAACTTCTAGTTCTCAAGATAAAAAATTAAATACTTAGGATTATACAATTTCTTGGCTAAATCGATCCTTCTAAGACCGCTTAATATGCCAAGATAGTCCAACTATTCATGTGCTTTTTAGAAAATTTAGTTTCCCATCTACCTACATGGTAGTGATGCACAAAGAACTATAACCTTCGTGGCTAATTAAGGCTTCTTTATGGATAAAAATAATATAAAATTTATTTTGATAGGCAATAGGCAATTTGTTTATATGTGAAAACATATAAATCTAATTTATTTCATGAGAAGTTCACACATATTACTTCACGTAAAAATTTCAACTAAGAATATTAAATGTTTCATATTAGTCTTCAAGCTAACAAATTAACCATTAACCACTTAATTCAACGGGAATTAAAAATTTTAATGCACCACCACCACTACTATCAATACTTCGGGATATAAAATTCAAATATAATAAGCACATGATTTAAATTCTTCTTCAAGAGAAACTTGATATGTTCCAAATAATATACATTCTCGCATGTCTTAACTTCTATACTTGACAAGCGGTAGCTTTATGCTTTATATTCAAGAGTCATGATATACCGTCACCAAACTTCAAGGGGTGTAACATATATGCAAGCCATATATTTAAAATTATTGCAATCGATAATATCCTCGGTTCATAAAGCTGTCTAAAAATTTGAACTCAATTTTCATGAGTATTTTCTTATGGTAAATTCAAATACTTAAAGTATTATATTGCTCTTTGATATTCCATACAAAAAGAGATACTTCTTCAAGAATGTAGATTGATATAATCTTATTTACCATCTTGTCTACTAGACATTTACAAAGCTTCAAGCTATCGCTCATAGAGCGGCATTAAGCATACAAGCTTCAAAATTCGACTTTCAATGCAATATGATATTCTATAATCATAATTTGGGATTTTACTCATGCAATGAGTCCCACAATGTATTTATTACTTCTATCGGCCATATACTCATTCTAGAGAGTAATTCAGAAATATATATACTTGATGAGTTTACTACACTTCAATGGTAGCAAAATATCCTACATGGATTTAATAATGACCGTAACAAATACTTTTATTTTCGGAGTAATTTGGGATATTGCTTCTTCTTTTTAAGGCATGCAAAATACCGTAACTTGGACCATGTGCATATAAGTTTACTTCATGTAAACAAGTAGTAAGGTGCAAAAAAGACAAGTGGATGGTTATTCAAAATATTCTTAGAAACATCCTAGCATTAAGATTATGGTATATGCAAATTTTTTAATTTTATACCAAACATTCATTCATCCAAAAAAATATATATGCTAGGAAAAACAACAATAATTTAAACTAATGAAACAAATAAAAAAATTGAATATGCAGTTAATAAGTGGATTATGAAAATTCATATAATTCTGAAGAATATAAATCGCAACTTGTAGAAATCTCATACCACCGAGTATTAAAGTCTAAGGTTATATATTCCCTGAATGAAAATTCAAGTCTCAAGAAGAGCATGTCCTAGAAGGATTACAATCATTGAATGATTTTATAGTGAATAATGCTATGTCATTGTGTATATCACTCATCTCTCATGCAAGAGAGAATGTATCTCATAGAAGAGAATTATTAATTCACTAAGAATGAATGTACATCCTTGAAGGAATTAATCCATGAAGGATTTACCAGTCAATTCTTGAATAAGCACCATTCATCCCTGAAGTGAATATAGACCCGAGAGAAATAAAATGAGGGATTTAAACACCATGAAGGTGTCATCGAAACACTTAGAAAGTGTATGAAAAGCTAGCAATGTAGTGTTAATATCCTCTATATACCATAGAAGGTATAAGAATAATGGTGGTTTTGGCAATTGAATTATCCCCTAAATGCCAAATGCAAGACTGGATTTGTACAATCAAAATCTCGAAGATTTATAGAATACAATTTGAAAATCCACTAAGGATTAATTATAAGTATCTAAACTCTAGTATAAGTTTGATACACTATCTAGAAGATATTGAATATTAATTTATTTACTCCCATAATCCTCTCGAAAAGGATTTATTTCTCTGAATGATAATATTTATTTGTTTTGCACAACTAATTGGTGGTCATTATGCATGAAGCATATTCCTCCCATATAATTCATAGAAGAATTATAAGCTAACTTTTTATTTACACACATTTATAAAAAAAGGTGTGGTTTGAACAATGAAGTTTAAAGTTTGGCTTTATGAGGGGAGCATATTTTATTAAATCTGCCTTTAAGGTAAACCACTAGAATTACAAAAGATCAAGTAGATCATATTTGCTAAAACACATAAGTTTATGCATAAATTATGTAGATCAATATCTTTTCATGAAGAATAGTATATCCTGAAGAATATATGACCAAGAAGGTTAAATGTTGTACTTTTTTTCCTATGTGAGTTTTTTACTCGGCTGTTTCTCACACAAGGTTTTTAATGAGACAACATGTGCAATGCAATTAACTTAATCACGATGTACTCTTTTTCTCCAAGAACCGTTTTTTTCCCAATCGAAGTTTTAGGATGGAGTTTTTGATGAGGCATATGCATATCGTGGTAATCGCCAAAGGGGAGTGTTGTAAAACACACCTGACTCTATCCTAGAAGGAAAGGAGAAGGAGAAATCCTAATCCTAGTCCGCTCGTATGTGGGCTCTTACCAAACTCTTAGACGTTAGCGCAGGACTATATATATGTGGGAGCTCTATGTTGTAATTACCAATATTCGGATGAATAAAGAATAGTCTCCCCTATCTTGTGTCTACTTGTTCTACTTCTTTCATCTATTATGTGATCATGAGAGATGAAGAGGGAAGGTCCTAACCGGCCGACGACATGTTTTATAACACGCACTGCGAGTTCAAATCTCGGTGCGACACTTTATCCCGGATTTATTTCAGGATTTTCCTGGCCATGTATTAAGTGGTAGGCGACGCCCCCGCCGATAGCGAGGCCAGAGTGGTGACTGAACTTTAAGATTTGCCTACTCATCGGCTTGAAGGTGCTCATAGGGTAGGGTTTTGCGTGACGCAGTTTCATAGGGGTGAGGTAGTGTGCGTGCGTGTTGGCGTCTGCGTTGCACCGTGTAATCTAAAAAACTAGGATCTAGACATTGACGTACGACCAGGGGCGGATATGGCCTAGGGCCACTAGGGTGCCCGTGGCTCTAGGCGTGGGCCAAAAAGCTTCTTGTACCTCTTTAGGTTTTGGCCCAATCTGAAAGCACATGGCCCAACATCTGAACACTCCCTGGCCTAGCCTGTAGCGCTGGCCTTCTTCCTACCGATGCGTGCAGCGCTCGCTGGTCGCTACTCTCGACTCTGCGCCGCAATCTCTCGACCAGTGACTGAGGCTGCGGCCGCCGCCCAGCGCCTATCGCGGCCACTGCCTGCTAGCCTATCGATGCCAAGCTACTGGTGCCACTGTGCCGCCTGGATTGCTGGGCGCTTGGCCGCCTGGCCCTCGGCCCTCGGTCCTGAACGCCTGATGCTGGGCGCCAAATCAAAGGGCTGAGGGTGCGTCCGCTGCCTAGCAGTCGTGCCTGCTCCGGCCAGAGCAAGGACATGGCGGACAACAAGAACCAGAGGCATGGACGTACGGCCATAGAAGCCAGAAGGCAAATCCAATTTGCAAATTCGAAAATTCCAATCTTTATTTTATTGTTGAATTCTCCTATCCAAAAATCCCTCTGAATGTGTCCTTTCGATTTTTGTTGGATTGAACAGTGAAGATTGACCTGTGTGATGAGTGGCATATATGCTCCGGAGCTGGTGGTATACACTTTAATAGTGGCCCCCTAGTCCTAAAAATCGACCAGTTCCGCCACTGCGTACGACGGCCGATCAGAGGCTGGCACAAGCACACTCCCATGACTCTGCCTCTGCGCCCAAGCCACTACATACGTGCGAGACCGCGTTCGTGCCTCCAGCACCTCGTGTGTGTGTCTATATATATATATATATATGCCGCTCTTTGCACATTGACGGTCATAATTTATCCTGATGGCATCCAACGGCTAGGAGATATGGGGCCGGTATAATATCACCCCATTGACCGTGCCATGTGCATGCTGGCACTGTGGATCGGACTTGCGGCACAGGGCACGGCACTAGGCTGTTCTGCGGGTCTGTAAGCCGGCTGATTTTGGCTGATTCAATAGTATTCTATGAGAGAGAATAAGCTGAAATAAGCAGAAACAAGAACAAGCAACCATGGGCTACCACTAGTACTATAGGCTTAGTGTCGTGCCGGGCTACCACCACCATTATCTTTTATATAAGGATAACGGTGGAAGTCATCTATTGAAAGATTGCTGGGGTGTAAACGTCGTACATCTGGACTAAATTTATATATCATTGATAAGTACCGAGCAAACACGGGCATAGAAACAATTCCACTCGGTCCTAAGATTGTTAACTACGGTCCAACCAATACATTCATCAGAGATGCATGTGGTCATGCAGGTTTTCAATATATGTTTGTTAATAATAATAAGGTTCTTAATTCCTGCATTTATCCTGAATTCGATCTACTCCTACAATAATATTTTATGTGTCCATAAATTATATATTGCACTTAATTACTTGCTGAACCGAAGCTTGTTAATTAAGTAACTTTGCGCCACTCTTATTTTTTACTAGAATTATCAGTGGAGACAAGGGAGGATCCCGCTTTCAGTCCTGATGAAGAGGCTGATCATGTTGAACCAAAGCTTCGTGATGATGTGTCCCATGATGAATTTTGAATTATAGAAATCTTCAAAATGTATCCTTAATTGAGATCAGTTGCTACCAAAAAATGTCGTCAGATTTAATAATTACTAAACAATATGAATGTACTGATATAAGATTCGTACACTAAACATGGATACAAATTGATGCACAAAGTGTTAGAATGCACGATTAATCCAGGGCCGTAACTGATTTACAAACGAAAGCATAGAAGCATAAACACTATATAGTACGCACAAATGAGGGCGAAGAGGCATGACTTTTAAATGAGGTACGGTCCATCTGTCTACGTACGTTCTCTCGAGCATGACTATAGATGTTCCACCCAATAATAGTAGCTACACTATTTTTATAACAAACATACTTTTTATAAAATTAGCAAATGAAACCGCTATGAGGGATAAGTTATCTCGAGTGTACATGGTCAAGAGCATCCCAAATGCATCGGGCAGCTCGAGATATGAGAAGAGTTATTACAACTTATGGCTACATCAGATACATTATTATGATGGTGTCGAGCCCGAGAAGCTAAAACATGAGCAGTCCTATTAAGATTCCCGGGGATCTTGTAGACCTTGTAGGTTTTGCCTTGCCCCGAGTTGAAGAATGTCCGAGTATAAAATTTTGCATCCCACCGGGGATGGGTGATGTGTGTATTGTGTTGATGTAGGTGACCACCGCTGGCTATCGGAGAGGAAAGTAGCTTCTGCAATGTTCATCCTGTCAGTAACTACCCCTGCTAAGGCAAGGGGCTGCTCTTTATACACAGAAATCCGAGGAAATAGAGAGTAGTGAAGCCTTAATATAGACATTGAAATATTCCTGAGCTCCTGAGCTGATTAGGAAAACCCCAAGACCTGCATTTCTATTAGATACAAAGTTTTGATCAGGTAGCAGAGAGGCATCAGTATAAATTCTTAAACCATCCAACATTATTGGCATGTCAATCCTGTAGAGAGGAGGTTGAGGATGAATGCCGAAAAAGTCTTGGTAAGTACCGAGAGATGTGTAGTCTTGAGGGTTATGTTGTTGGACCTGTTCATCATGCATAGGTTCCTGCAAACTGACAGCATTGTCAGTGGAATTAGCTGCATCATGAGGATGAGGATCCTATTCATCAAGTTGGGAATGAGTGACTTCCTGCACAATACTTTGGCCAACTCTAAAATCAGCATTAGTAGCATGATGTACCGCTGCATCGTCAATTTTTGGTTATTGAACCTTTTATCATTCCTAGCTTTCCATATATACCGTAGAATGGTAGCAGTTTTAATCAATTGAGTATCACCGGTTTGAGGAGTGATTATAGTGGAAAGAATATTTTGAATCCATCATCTTCATGGGGAAGGCTAGAAGTACAGATGGAAGGATTGGCAGTAAACCAAACAGCCCCTAGAAAGATTGCAGAAGAAAAACAGGTGGGCATCATTTTCAATTGAGGTGCAAATCCCAAAGACAAACCCGGGCCGATATTGTTAGATTAGGTTCCAGCTCTCTTTGCTGTGGATAAGGCTCTTCAAATTAGCCTCCACATGAAAGTTTTGAGGAAGGGGGGGGACATGTTTTATGCTTCCATAGTCTCTGCATAATGGTCATGGCCTGGTGAGATATGCTTCTTGTTCCTTGGTCTGGAAATACTATCTGAGAATCTGCATTCAAAAAAGAAAAAGCATTTTTTGCAGTGCATAGACCATTAGAGGCTGGTTTCCATATGAGTATGTCCTTGTCAGAAGAGGGAACAATATGAGTCTCAAAGAATCGCTTTGGGCGGCTTGAGCTAAAAAAACTGTTAATGAGATCTATGTTCCAAGTTTGAGATAAATGGTTCCATAATTGATTAACAAGAAGGGGCAAAGGCGTAATGTTGGATCGGAAGATTAAGGTTGGAGTGAATGGTTTCCCAAATGTCACACCAAGGGGTATTCCAAATGTTTGAATTACCTTGATGAATCTGAGCCACTGAATTTCTAGAGAGGATATCTTTAACCTGTAAAATTGATGACCAGAAAATGGATTTCGGCATGTTCTTGGCCGTTGTCCAAAAAGATTTGTTATGATAATATTTAGATTTAAGAATGGCCGTTAAATACTCATCCTTCTCGGTGGCTATCCTCCAAGCTCGCATTAAGGATTAGACTTTTGTTGACAAAGTGAATATCTCTAATAGCAAGGCCCCCATTTTCTTTAGATTGACAAATGTCTTGCCAAGATCCGTAAGGAATGGGTGAGGTATCCCGGTCCTCCCGGACTCCCGCCCACCAAAAAATCTTCCGATAATGGAAGTGATCCGTTCAATGAAGGACTTGGAGAAAAGCACAATTGACAAATAGTAAATAGGTATGGAGGCAAGAACATAATTGATGTAAGACGACCGCATGATTAAGTTTATTTGCTTTCATGGTTGTGAGCTTAGCTCTAAATTTGTTGATAATAAAAAGCATAAGCTCTATTCATGTCTTTGTGGTCGAAAAGCAAAAGGGTGGCCAAGGTAAATAGTATTGGAATTAAGATTAGGTATAGGAAAAATTGCGTATATGGAAGTCACCGTATTGGGATCAACATTTTTGCTAAATAGGATGGATGACTTACTTATATTAGGCGCTTGCCCAAAGGCCCGCGGCAGAACCGATCGATTGTCGACTTAATAATCATGGCTTTTGAACCGCCGCTTGGCCAAAATGATTAGGTCATCCGCAAATAACAAAGAATGAATATGCGGGCCACCAGACCCAAGTTGACCCTCGTAATATTGTTATTGTCAAGGCGATTGAAGTAGGGTAGATAATTCATTATCGGCAATGACAAAAAGGTATGGAGACAAAGGGCAACCCTGTCGGATTCCTCTGGTTGGGTAAAGGTAGTCGACGGTTTATCATTGACAAGAACCCTCGCATAGAAGTTGAAGAAATACATGCATGCAAAAGAGCAATGAAATGTTCGTTAAAATGATGCTTCCTCGAGAGTATTGGTAATGAAATTACAACTTATTCTATCAAAAGCTTTTGCCAAGTCCAGTTTTAAAATGAAAGCTTTATGTTTCCAAGATTTAAGATTAAAAAGAGTGGATAATCTCCCGAGTAATAATGACATTAGTGGAGATGTGTCTACCCCGAACAAATGCAGTTTGGTTGGGGAGAACAATATTGGGCAAATGATTCTTAAGCCTATCAGCAAGAGTCTTGGCAATAATTTTGTAACTGACATTGCAATGGCTAATGGGTCTAAAGTCTTGAGGAGAAGTTGGAGTAGATTTTTTAGGAACTAAAGCAAGAAAAGTTTCATTTAAATTAGCAGGGAGCATAGCAGATTGGTAGAAGTTGTTTCCTACCTGTAAAACGTCCTCCTTAATCCATTCCCAGGATGCCTTGTAAAAAGCAGCATTAAGGCCATCGGGACCCGGTGCTGCATTGCTGCACATACCTCTGATGATATTATGTATTTCTTGCAGGTCTAGAGTGGAGTAAGTAAAATCAGCCATGGACTCCTTTTCATGTTGGTTGGCATCATTTACAAAGAAACATGTACAGTAGGTCCTTCCTGCATATGAGAGTTAGCTGGTTGACTGCAATCAAATGCCATCTGTTGCTGTATAGGTGGATGATCCTACACCTGAAAAATATTAGTGAAATAGGACTGAAAAGAAGATTCAATCTGCTGAGGAGTGGTGGAAGCAGAGCCATCAGGGTTAAGGAGATATGTAATATTATTTTGCCTTGTTCTTTTTAGAATAGATTGGTGAAACAAAGAAGTATTTTTATCCCCTTTGAGAGCCCAAACTTTTTTTGTACCTCCGGGTGCGGAAAATATCTTGTTTAGCTACGATGTTATGGTGCCGAAGACAAGTTCACTTTGTGCCGAAAGATTCGAGATGAGGTGGTCGGTTCGGTGGTGCAAAGAAATGATTTTCAATGTCTTGTAGTTGATCCCCGAAGCTTTGGTTTGGACCATCTCCAAGTTCGAGATCGGCGGCGAGATAGGAGATTTTCTTGTGGAACGCCTCGGTGGGAGAGTCGCCAACTCCGCTTTGCTACCTGTTCAAAATCCTTTTCAAGCAACCGGTAATTTTTCAAATCGAAAGGGTTTTTAGTTTTTGCACGAAAGTGGAGTTGAGAACCGCCAATATTGGAGCATGGTCGCTTCTCATCATGGGAAGGTGATAAAACGAAGGTTGTGGGAAACGCCAGACACCATTCCCGCATTTGCTAAACATCGATCCAAACGCCGTAAGTCGGATTAGTACTAAAATGTTTACTAGTCCATGTATAAGCCGGACCATTATAACCCAAATCAAATAGCCCACAGTCCTTTACCAAGCAACAGAAATCAGATATACGACTAAGATTCGCAAGTCTAGGACCCTGCTTTTCACTTGCAGACATAATGTTATTTAAGTCACCGATGCATATCATAGGCAAGCCGTGAGATTTTTCAACAAAAGCTTGCACAAGGCCCATATGGTGGAGGTGTTTTGGTGATTGGGATCCCCATACATGCAGATTAAACCAAACTTGAACATAGTTTGCTTATAGATACAAGAGGCTAAGATTAAGTTCTGGCTTGACGAGTCAATAGAAACAGCTACATTATGATCCCACAGAGCCAAAGACCCCCGAAAAGGCCTTGAGCCGGAACAATATATGCATCATAAACATTGAAACGACTAATCAAAGCAGTTCTAGTAATTCTGGAATTTCTGGTTTCTGAGATAAAGCAGACCTGCGGCTTTGTCGACGTAAGAAGCCAGGCCAGGTGCAGCATAGTAGAGCTGTGGAGGGATCCGCCCGATCCTTGGCAGTTCCATGCCAATAGTGACTGAGCAGGAGCGTTAATGGAGGGTTGGCGAGAGGTGGGCGCGTAGATCGGCGTGGTCAGGGGAGCACCCAGGGAGGAGGACATGATAGGAGCGGAAGGAGGTGGATCAGGCGGCGGAGTGGATGGCAGAGGATCAAGAGACACCTCCTCCATGGGGAGGTGGCGGCGAGTGATGGTGGCGGGATTGGAAACCATGGTCACAAGCGGCAAGAGGAAGCGAAAGCAAATGAGGCAAGGAGATTGGAGCTTGGGGAGGGAGGAAGGAGCATCCTCGACTGTGGTAGAGCACGGGGACGCAGGAAGGGAGCAGAGGAGGCCAACACAGGAGGGAGCGAACAGGGGGCAGCAGGAGCAGGGGAAGGAGCAGCAGGGGCGCAGAGGCCAAAGCACAGGGCGTGCAAGCAGAGGCAGCTCAGAAGAGATTGGCGAGGGCGAAATGGACGAGAACAAAGAAATAACACAGAGGCAAAGGTAGGGAAGCCCCCGCAGGACTGCGCAGACGCCAAGCAAGGCCGTGAGACGCGTCTGAGCGACGCAGGAAGAAAGCGGGCGGAGAAAGCAAAAGAATCGCGGGCGGTGGCGGAGGGATCACGGACTCCGCGACTCGAGCCGCACGTAAGAACCAAATAAGAACAAGAACAAATCAGGAGGAATAGGATAGGAATAGGGATTGGAGCAGAGTAGAGATGGAATTGGATGGAGGAGGAGATGATTAAGGTCGGGAATCAAGAAATTGGTTAGGGAAAAGGGGGGAGGCATATGAGCGCCACCAACTCCACTACGGGAACCCTAAGGGGATGTTCTCCAAACTGTTCATAGTAGCTACACTAGGATCAATGTGCTCCTGCGGCCTCGCTAGTCGCCACACAACAAAGGCTCGGCCTCATATAATATTTATGCCCCTCTAGGTTCATAGTCGAACACAAAAACTATGGCAACTCTCCTAATCAGCAAATCGTTCATTGGATTATAAACTAGCGAAACATCAGACCAACCCAGACTTTTTGTTTGAAAAAAACTATTTCTGCAACTTTCTGCTTTTTAGAAAGTTATTTCTTTAAAAGAAGTGGTTCTGTTATTGAGAATGATTTTCTATGATTCTCTAGGATAAACTTTTATGCATAAGTGATTCTGTGTGATTTGTGAATGGATATGCTACTTTTTTAGCTCCTAGCTTTAATTCCCTGTTTATTTCAGAGAAATGACATCACAGAATTAGTACATAATCACTTCTCACGGAAGTCATCTATTTGAGAGATTGGTACTTTTGTATTCAACCTAGAAGTTATTCAGGAAGCTCTATCACATTCACATACCCTTGCAACTTTTTGTGCGTAAGATTTGGCGGAACAAAACTTATTATTGCAAATACTTATCATAACTTTTAATATATGTTTTATATACTTTAATAGATAACTTATCATGATAGCTTTTTTGCCACAACCTCTGCAACCCAGCTTTTGTTTGTAACTATTATAGGGATAAATTTACTATCATAAATTTTCTCAACCTAACTTTTCTCACCTAAACTTTATATAATAGGTTTTACGGATAACATAACTTACATCATATGTTTTAGTTTGTTGTTCAACATCTTTTAAAAAAATCATACTCTGTATAGGAGGGGTGGGTTATGACGTCCGTCGCGAGCAAGAAGATGATATTATTGAACAAATGATGGTCTCCTGACTCTCATATACACAACTAGCAGGTACGCCTGCTCGTTGCGCGGGCGGGTTTGTTAATGGATATGTACTTATTCTTTACTAACGGGTTTGTGAATGGATATGTTTGCTAACAGGTTTACCTGTGGGTAATGTTCATAGCTGGCTTGTACTGTTCATGTCCGGAGCCGGCGTGTGCTGTACATGGGATCCGTTATTGTTTTGTAACGGGTTTGCTAATGGGTACACACTGTTTTATAGCGGATATGGATACTGTTCATAGCGTCGTGTACTGTTCATGAGGACACGTTACTGTTTGTTTAACGGGTTTGCTAATGGATGGTACGGTTACTTACCAGGTTAGTACTGTTCATAGGATTCGCTACTGTTAATATACAGTGATTTTGTGAGACTATCCGCACTGGCGTACTGGGAAGGCTCCGGTACACACCACGTCGGCCAGTTTGGCGAAAAAACGCCTGCAGCGGGCTACTGTAAAGCTTACGCTATCATGTGGTCTCGCAGCAAACGCGGTATTCCTAGTGCACTTCCCGTACGCGCGCTACAGAGCCACGTCAGACCAGCATCCGTACCGAGCAGCATGCGCGGGCAGGAAAAGGACAGAGAGCATACACAAACAGCGGGCCCCACTGCTTCAACTAATTAAAAAAATGTTATAACTCACAAACCAAAAACCAAATTAAATTCCGATTACACCATTAAATTCGTTGCAATAAATCCTTCAAAACTAGATCTCACATGGATATATTTAGATAAAATTATAAAAATTAACTAATGGTAGTTGGTATAGAGTAGAGATATAAAGGAGGAATGGAGTGCGGGAGAAAGTCTTTGTAAAGGAGGGAATCTTGATTACCAGGATGTATAGAGAAGAAAATAGAAAACACGAGTGTGGAGAGTGGAGGATGAGCTGTGAAATGAGTGAAGGTGTACAAGCGTTTGTGAGAGGGGGTTGGTATACAGCTATAGATAAAAGGAAAAACTCCACATTCCCTCCCCCAACTATCACGAAAAGTTCACTTTTCCTCCCTCAACTCCAAAATCGGACACCCCAACTTTTCAAACCATGCAAATTACCTCCCTCGAGCGGTTTTGAAGGCGATTTTCTTCTACAAACCGTGGTTTGCTACAGTGGTGCGGCATACGATGGGACCCATTTAAAAAGCTGATCTCATCTGAGATTACATCCTTTTTGAGATAAAATTTAAACGCCGGATTTCAATCTTTTAGGGACGGAGGTAGTAGTATACACAATATTACTTGTGTCACTGGAAACATGGGCATTGCATGGAATACCTAAGCATGGCCCTCTCCCTGCCCTGCGGTACTCCCCTGCTCCCCAACTCCCAACCCTATCCAATTTGACGATTCCCAATTATGACATTCGGCGATTCCACATGAGCTTGTAAAGGGAGCTTGCAAAGGGAACAGGCGTGACTGCATGAGAGCGAGGCAGACAAGCAGTAGCTAGGGCCTGCACTGCACTGAGGGCTTTTCAACTCACCACCGTGGACTACTGCCTCAGCCTCCACGTCTGCTCCTCAAGTCATGACTAGCTCCAGATGACAACAGGTACATACCCGCTAGGTACATCTAACCCATACCCGTACCCATGAAGAAAAATCTTACCCGTTAAAAACCCATACCGGCACACAGGTATAGATTCGTGCCATACCCATGCCCAAGCGGGTACCCACAAGTTGCCCGACAAAGGCTTCAAGCAGGGAAATTTAGAATTTAGAATTTATAGAAATATAGAAATTATATATATCTATACTACTACCTTTGTCCCTAAAAGCTTGGAATCCTAGGCTCCTAGCTTTAGGCACGGAGACCAATGACAAGTGTAAAATTACAAAAATGCCCCTAGAAAGATTGAACCTTGTGGATCGGATGGCACCACATGCCTACAGCGGCAGTGCTTCTGGACGATTCCTTTTTGCCAGGCGATGTTTTTTTTTTTTTTAACATGCAAGGGAAAAAGAGGTCCAGGAGATGGAAGGTGGTGCGGCATACGATGGGACCCATTTAAAAAGCTGATCTCATCTGAGATTACATCCTTTTTGAGACAAAATTTACTCCCTCCGTCTACGAATAACTCAACATCTATAGGTTGGGGGAGTAACTTAGCAGATGTGTGAAATTACCAAAATACCCTTATAACAAAGCAAAGTCCCGATTTGACATACAAGATATACCTTCTTGCCGGGCTCTCAGGTGTGGTCGTGTGGAGGGTGTGGGCGGGCTCCCTTCGATGGTGATTTTTTTATTTCGTTTTTTTTCCTCCGCTGAGATGAGATACGTGTCGACAGGAGCACTCCGGATGTTTCCATTTGTTGACGACGCCAGGCATAGTACACGTTGCAGCCGATCAAGACCTTTTATTTGGGGATTTTTTTTTGAATCTCAAACATGAAGTTATATGCGGACAGAGGAGTAAACGCCAGGATTTCAATCTTTTAGGGACGGGGGTAGTATACTTTAAACCTGGGATCGGATGAACAATGGATTTCTCTCACAAAGACACTGTACAACTACAGTAACGCATCAACAACCGTCGGATCCACCCCAAACCAATCCCCGCCATCCATTCCGGACACGCGCATCCTTTCCGCGAACCTTCCCGTTCGTCGACAAAAAGAATCCCGAAGCTCCCCACACTCATCGCCTCCCCCGCCCGTCGCACGCCCTCCCCCCGCCTCGATCTTCGCCGCCTCCTCGCCGCCCCGCCGCGACACGCCCTCCCCGCCCTCGGCCCAGATTCTACCGCCGACCCATCACCTCGCCCGCCCCGGCGCCCGAGGGAACCCGGCGGGCGGCCTACCGTGGGCGGAAATTGCTGCCGCCGTGCTGCGCCACGCGCACATATCCTTCTCCCGATCCTCTCCTCACCTAGGGCCCTCTCGGATGGTCAGGAGGTGGCATCAAGCTGAGGACGCAGCGGCATGAATCGAGGACGTGGTGGTGGAGGATCTGGCGCACCGGCGGAAGGCGGCAACGCGGGCCGAGGAGGTGGCGACTGCAGCCGGAAGCAACAGCGGCGGATCTTGCACGCGGGCCGAGGATGCCGCTGCGGTGGATCTTGGTCCCCTCCTCGGTCCAGCAGAATTTGTTTGCTGTGCATCTGCTTCCCCCTCGGTTCCACGTAAGTTGTTTATGTGTCATAAACATTAGCAGGGACATAGAGAGGTTGATTGATAGCAAATACAAGCAATAGATCAGGAGCTTTTGTTCTAGAAAAAAACAGCCAAGATTTTAATAACATTACTGTGAATATATCACTGTACTCCCGGCGGCGGAAGCTCTGCGCCGGCGAGCTACTGCTCATGGATGGGCAGGGCACGCCGCCCCTCTCCCTGAGCCCACAGGTGATTACTTGCTACTCGCCATTTCTGCATCACTGGATAAATCCGGCCTCAAAGAATCAGTATCTATTGCCTTTGATGATGAAGAGATCAAGACAATTTTTATTGGGATATACAGACCAAGGTATAATTTATTCAGATTGCATGTCTGCTCCACTATTGTCTCCTATGTGTTCGACGATATGCCTCTTTGGGGTCGTACTTCACTACAGCCTGCTAGATTGCTGCCGTACTTTGCTGCACCCTGCTATATTTTGTGATGATCCATCAAAGTGCAATGGCAAAAGCCATTGGTTGGGGGCTCCCACCCAGGGTTCAAATCCTAGGTGTGACACTTTATCCTGAATTTATTTCAGGATTTTCCGGCGCTGTGCATTAAGTGGTAGGCGACGTCCCCGTCGATAGCGAGGCGCCAGTGGTGACTTCGAAACTTCAAGATTTGCCGGCTCAGTCCTTCGAAGGTGCTCATAGGGGGTAGGGTTTCATCGTGACGTGTGTTCATATAGGGGTGAGTGTGCGTGCGTGTTGAGCGTCTGCGTTGTACTGTGTAATCTCAAAAAAAAAAAAAAAAAAAGATGCTGCTTGGATAATGGTAGGATGCAGGAACAAATCGATATTTTTCCCCACACACTTTCTTTTGCAGTGTCCAGGTTCACCAGTTCAGGGGATGTCCTTCCTATGTATTCATGCTACATGGATTCAGCTAGGCTAATTGACTCTGGAATCTAAACCCTAACAGTTACTACTACAATTTGGACAAAAAAAAAAAAGTTACTACTACAAATAATTTCTTTTCCATATGTGCTCATTACCGTTTTGTTATTATGCATTTTCCCAACAACGTTCCGTGTCTGTTTGTTAACTCCCCATATAACCTTCGACTATATCTTTGGTTTTACCCTCCAGGTTCAATAATCTGCGGCAGCAAGTACACCTTCGCTTCGTGACTCGCCGACTTCTCATCCATACCATGGGCGAGGTACCGGCGCAGAATCAGCCGTCTCCCTCTTTCCTATAAATAAATTACACCACCATGTTTGCTTCCTTCGGAATGGATTTGGATTCTAACTTTTTAACTTCTTTCTGTGCAGATCCAGTGGTGGACGAGGCACCTATCGCTAGCCACTTCAATTCCCATTAACTGCGTGCTCCAATCCAGCTCATCATTTTGTTTATTGTTTTATTTCCCATACAGGTGTGTCACTGTACTGCCTGCCTTTCGGTTAATTTAGCTTATCTATCCAATTTTCATTTCCTCCTATACAAAATCCAGTATAAGACCAAGTAACTTTATTTCTATTTCCTGTTACATACGTGCTGCACATTATTGTTCATTGTTATCTGCTTTCTAACCATAGCATGGTTGCTAATGCAGCCACCGTGTTTTTTATCAGATTTTTCAAAGCCACCAAATAAATGCTACAACAATTGGAGAAGACCATAAGAAAATGAGCCTTAAATGTTGGATAATTCATAAAACAGAAGCATTGCTCCATTGTACCCATAGGTCTATTCTATTAGCGTTGCTTTTCGTACTTCTAAAATTAGCAGCTTCTTTTAATTATTTTGCAACTCCTAATACACATATCATTTTCTTTTCTCATGCTCTTCCTTTAAAAAAACTTCTATGAATGATAGCAAATTAGCATTATCCATGCGACTTCTAATACACATCATTTTATTTGTCATCCTCTTCTTTGCAGAAACTGCCACGAATGATAGTGTGCTGCATGGAGCAATACCTCATTTACATATAAACCAATGTAAACACTTATTAATTTTTCCTTAACAGTTATATCTACCCGCGCGAAGCGTAGGGGGCTCTAGCTAGTTTATATATTATATATAAACCAGCTAAAGCAGTTCCTGGTATTGCATATATATATATATATATATATATATATATATATATATATATATATATATATATGGTGCACTTTCTATACACCCGTAAGTAATTACACCCTCCTCTAAACGGGTTTGAAAGTAAGCATTGGATCCATTACGTGAAACGCTACACAGCCTCAGACGTACAACGGCAGCTTTTCAAAACTGCATGCCCGCTGCATGCCCGCATGCATTGGTCCTTTTCAAAACAAGCATGCCCGTGGTATGCGTTCATACTTTTTAATTAGAGTGTCCATATACTGATGGACGAAGTGTATACATATATATATCTCTCTCATTTGAAAATTGTGGCTGATTTGAGACAACACGGATGCATGTCGTATACTAGCATGTTCGAAGTATAATATATTTATAAAAAAGTACAGTATATATTAATTAAAGTATGGGTACATACTATATATTAGAAGCACGTGCATTCTACTCAGAGTATATGCATACACTTTTCTTCACAAGAGAGTATGCGTACATAATATTTTATTAGGAAGTATGTGGATACTCGGAACTATGCTTAGTATATACATATACTGTTTTTTCGGACAAATGAGTATATGTATATGTAGATACACGGAAGTATATGCTTAGTATATGTACATACTTTAATGACAAATGAATTTATGTATATGTAGATACCTTTCCTTGGACAGGGAGTATGTCCACGTACTTTAATAAAGTATGGGCGCATAACTTAAGAAAATGAGTATATTTGTATACTTGTACTTAGGAGTATATTCATATACTCAAGGGATTATTTAGTGTTTTTCTTATAGAAGTATGTACTTTCACCTGCATTTTTTGGGACAAAAAAAAAAACGCTTGTATACTTTTTGGCAAAGTATATATTAATACATACACCGTGGAATATGTACATGCATGTTTACGAGTATGAAACCATACATGATTAGAGGGAGTATGAGTACATACATGATTATTGTAAGTCATGCATACATACGTGTTGGCAGTGTGCCAGACAGAGAACAACGTGAACACATGATTATTCCAGGAAGGATGAAGTGATACTCAATCTAAAAATGGAAGTATCCGAGGATACTCAAATTTAAAAGGGACTCTGATCTAATCTGAGTAAATACAATGATAAAGTGACAACGATATGCCTGGTCCTCTTCTCCGGGTAGTTGCACAGCCTCAAATTGTGGTATCCACGGGCACAATGTCCACGGGTCTCTGACCTAATCTGAAACAAGAAAAAATCAAGATCACAAACCAATAACATGCAGATTTCTACATGTACGAGAAACAAAGGACGCCACCAATGCAAAATAATAAGGTGAATTGATTCAAGAAGCAGTGCGATAGCTAGCAACCAGATCAATGGAATCTACCGGCTTTGGGATTTGATTGCAATAAACAAATCGATGACAACAGGAAAGATTAGTACTGTCGAGTCTTAACCAAACCTGGATTCGACGATGTCCCGGTGCAGTCGGGGCTACGACGCCACCGGCCCGGCGGAGACCACGCACACGGCCTCGTGCACACGATCTACGACGTGACTTGCCGCGGAGAGACGGCCCATGCGTCCAGCGCGAGCAGTTCGTCGGAGACATACGGACCGCGTGCCGCCGCCGTGGACGCCGCCAGGATGAGGCTCGCCGTGGACGCCGCCACAGGGAGTGGGGAGAACTCGTACGGGACAAATACCAGCCAGATGTATCTACGTGAATGAATGAATTAAAATTAGTAAATATAAGCCGGCGACCGGATAATGACCGTGAAGATCGGATCTAGTAGACGGCGACACGAGGTTGGTTAGCGGGTTCAAGTGGATGATCCGCGGCGGGACTGCACTATCCTGCCGTAGGTGAATTTAGACATGGGTGTAACTACTCCTAGGGTGTAGGAAAAATTTACCATATATATATATATATATATATATATATATATATATATATATATATATATATATATATATATATAGTATATCTATATTGTACCGGGTGCATTCGTTGTAAGGAATGCACCCGCCAAAACCGACGCTGCCGGGTGCACCTCAGTTGTCCGGTCCACGCACAACGAAGGGAATCTTTTTGTTTGAACCGCATGCACCCGCCAGGTGCACCTGGTCGGAATCTTTTTTGTTTCGATCGAAAAATGCAATATCTCCTAAACCGTAGCTCCAATTTCAGATCCGTTTGCACCATGTTGTTCAAAAAAAATGTGCTTAACAAAACAAGATCCAACATGACTATATTTGACGAACTTTTTTTTTCGAAAGTATGTAATTGCAACTTCACCGCACTATGAGTTGCCATCGTGACTACAACACAATTGCAACATGGCTGTAGCGTAGTTAGCGCTTGTTGTGACCACTTAGAATGTAACTTTTACGACCTAGTTGCAATCCCAGCTAGTTACAACCTAGTTACATGCAACCATATCCCTTTTTGCTACTACATGCAACTAGTTACAAGCCAAGCTAGTGAACAACGTCTATTTTATACACCCAGTATGTGTACTCTACCCATTGCAACTGCGAGACTAGACCTTTATTATTTTGCCTTGTATTGCTACTGTTTTGTGATGCATATTTACAATGATCTCCACTTTTAGAAGAGGCCATGTTTGGTGTTATGATAATTTGCTAGCCCTATTGTGTGTCTGCAATAGTGGTCATCAACATGTTGCAATTGTATCACTTGCAGTGTTGCAACTGGAGACAGTCCATTGTTGCAAATGGTAACTTAGCAGCCGTGGGTTGTTGCAACTGATGTCAATTGTTTGCTTTGTTAGGACAGCACCCTTCTCTTGTCTATTGTTACTCCCAAAAAAAATTATCTATTTTTTCTTGTTTGCTGTCCCAGGATAGCTCCCTATCTTGTCTCTGTTTTTCCATAGAAAAAAAATTGTCTATTGTCAGTTGTTTCTTGTGCTAGGACAGGACCTGTCTTGTCTATTGTTATTCCATAGAAAAAAGTTGTCTATTATTCCTTTGTTTGCTGTTCCAGGACTGCTCTCTATCTTGTCTCTGTTTTTCCATAGAAAAAAATTGTCTGTTGTGATTATGTATGTTGTGCTAGGACAGGACCCTATCTTGTCTCTGTCTTTCCATAGAAAAGAGTTGTCTCAGATTATGTATGTTGTGCTAGACAGACCCTATCTTGTCTCTGTCTTTTCCATAGAAAAGAGTTGTCTCATTGTGATTATGTATGTTGTGCTAGGACAGACCCTATCTTGTCTCTATCTTTCCATAGAAAAGAGTTGTCTGTTGTGATTATGTATGTTGTGCTAGGACAGACCGTATCTTGTCTTTGTGTTTCCATAGAAAAAAAGTTGTGTGTTGTGATTTTGTGTGTTGTCCATTTATTCCTTGTTTCTTGTCTATTGTTGATGTTATTATTTGTTTTGCGCTCTTGAAGTTGTCAATTACAGCCTTGTAATTGTGAAGTTGAGTGCGCTTCTCTCTTTGCAACCTCAAGGAATTGTTAGTCGCTTTGTTATCAATGCTTTGTGTAGAGTCTTGTTTCTAAGGATGGTTTCCAATGTTGCAAATAAAGTTTTTATCGCCTTTGTAGTCACAACTATGTTTATCACCCTTTGTTTGCAACAAAGGCCATCAACATGTTACGATTGTGTCACTTTCGTGTTGCAACCGGAGGCAGTCCATTGTTGTAAATGGTAACTTACCACTCACGGGGTGCAACTGTGGCATCATCCTGTTGCAATTGGCTATCAACAAGGTTGCAACATGTATGATGTTGCACTTGTGATTGGTCTAGTCTCGCAGTTGCAATTAATAGAGTACACATATAGGGTGTATAAAATACACGTTGTTCACTAGCTAGGCTTGCAACTAGGTTACATGTTGTAGCAACAAGCGGTACAGTTGCATGTAACCAGGTTGCAACAAGCTAGGCTTGCAACTAGGTTATATAAAAATACATTCTAAGTGGTTACAAGAGCTCACTACACTCCAAAAGTTGCAATTGTGTTGTAGTCACGATGGCAACTCATAGTACAGTGAAGTTGCAATTACGCACTTTCGAAAAAAAAAAGTTTGTTAAATATAGTCATGTTTGATCTTATTTTGTTAAGCACATTTTTTCAACAACATGGTGCAAACGGATCTAAAATTGAGTTACGGTTTAGGAGATATTGCATTTTTTCGATCCAAAACAAAAAGATTCCAACCAGTGCGGTGCGAAGTTGCGGCCGGACAAAGGGGTGGGCCGCTCACAGGCGCTTTGTGCAAGGTGCATGCGGGGTCTGTGCATTCGCTTGTAGCGGTTGCACCTTGTTGCATTTTTAGCCTCGTCCTATATATATATATAGGTATTCTCAGATATTACCCTCGGTAGTGAATAATAATCACTACCCGAAAGCCCAATTTCCGCCCAAATACGTTGCCTTGACGCCGGCCAACCCCATCGGAAGCCGCTAGCCCATTGGCCCCATTTTTTTCTCCAGCACCCACCTATGATTTATTAATTCTAATTTTCTCAATTCCAAATTATAAAAAAACAATTCCAATATTGATCGTGGGAGACACCGGTTTCTTTTCTTCCGTCGGAGCAGCTCCCTCACCCACGCTCTCCAAAATCAGCCGCTATTCGACCCCCGGCCGGGCCCCCTGAGATCCGATCCCCATCCGCCGGCGCCTCTCCCCACCCCCGCGCCGCCCTCACCTCGGGCTACAAGCCGCCCGCCCGCCTCTAGTTCCCCCTCAACCCCCCAAGCCATGGGCGCACGGGATTCCTTCGGCGAATGGGGCCGGCGACGGGCGGCGACGGGATGGCCATCCTCGGCGTGGCCCTATCCCTAACCTCGCGCGCTACGGCTTCCTTCCTCACCGGGCGACGACGGCCTTCCTCCACCGACGGTGCACAACCGAAGCCATCCAAATGTGACGGCGCGCAGCCATGCTCCATCCCGCTCCGCCGACTTCCTCCCCCAACCGGGCGCGCGGCCTCCCCAAAGGCGCACACAAGGGCCCTTGAGGTGACGTGGGTCAGCCCCGCAGCAATGGCCTAGCGGGCGGGGGCGGCTATGATGGCCACGCCTGCCCACTCATGGCAGCCCTCATGGCCATTCGCCATCCCCATCTAACGCCTACATGGTCGTAGTGTGGGCCGATCCGCCAACGGAAGTGAGTAAAAGTTTTTTTTTTTTTCCCTGAATTTATGCATGTATTTTTTAGGTTTTGATTCGATTCTGCGCTTCCACCGCTACTTTTTTTTGAGTCCGCTGGAAGCTTAGCGATATTCATGGCCATGGTGGATGCCGTAAGCTTTCCAATGGCATAGCTATTTTTTAGAGTCTGTTCTTTGATATGCGTGTTTCACCGCAAAATGACCCGAGGCGAGGAATCCTAGACGGCTACACCTATCGCTGCAGCTCCCCACGCCGTCATCCACCAGCACCAATGTGAGTTTCTACTATAGCATTATTGAGTTTCTATGCCAGCACCAATGTGAGTTTCTATTATAGCATTATTGAGTTTCTATGCATATCAAAGTTGGTACCGCATCTTCATTTTTCTCTCGATTTACCCGGTGTCTGCTTGCTTTGATTCGCTTACTTAGATGTGGATTGCGTGGTTGCCGCTGTCATTTTGCAGCAAGGATGGATGGGTGCAGCCAGCCAGCACGGAGGAATTTGGGGATTTTTGGTGCACGTGAATGTTTTTTCTATGCATAAGTTTCATCGCCCTCTTTAGTGATGGGTGTTCCGCAATCATGGTTCGTGCCCAAAGATTTTAATGGTTTCTCGGCTCCGTAGATCTCAACTTGCTTATGGAATTGATGCTAGCTGTAGAGATAGAGGAACAAGTTTTCTTTTTGTCTCAATAACTATTTTCTATTTGCTTGCATCTTCCATTTTGTAGTACCTGCATCAATGTAACATGCATTAGTGCTTGTGCTACTATGAAATTAAATTTTTAATTTTTAGTCCTATGCTTGATGAGTTTGGTTTCTACACGCTCACCCATGTGGTGTGATATGTGGTTTTTGTTTCTAGCCGAGCCGAGCCGATGGTCCGACCTTGTCGAATGGTGACAATCCGATGCATGATGTAGTCCACGGTGGCAGCGTGCCTGGTGCCATTCGCCGGGCGAGTATGAGCCACCCAAAACCGGCGATGAGACGCATCGTGAGTTTGCGGCAAAGCCGCTGACCCATTACGCTTTGAACAGAGGCGAGTTTGTTCTTCTCCTTCCGCCGATCTACATATTCAGCCCCTTCCTCCTGGATTTCCCATCTTTTTTGTGGTTTGTCTAGATTTTTCCCCGCCGTAAGTCGACGCGAAGATGCAACATCCAAAGACTTCTAGTGCTAGTCCTGCCTTTCTTTAGCCTCCCTTGATTCAAATTGTGCTTGCTAATTAATAATATGATCAATTTGTGCCAATCGATAAATTAATCTAGCATTTTTTTTTTGATTGATTTTGTTTGGACCGTTAGTTGTACGTAACAACACTTAGGGTTGAAGCAGATGAGCATGGAAAAGAACCTCGAAGTTGCAAACCCGCCCTTCACTCATCATCTCGTATTCAAAGACAAAGTGGGTTAATTCAAAGATATTAGAACTTGGAAGGATTCAAACAAATATGAAATGAAACAAAGGTTGCTTAATAATGTGATTTGCTACATGCTAGCTGTTTTTTTTTTCCCGTCACAAATGAAACTTGTGGTTACCAAATAAAGACATGGCATTGCTATATTACCAAATAAAGACATGAAAGTTGTGGTCGTTGGTTCTAGCAAAGATGCCTAGAGTTTTGGCTATATTATGCAATTTTACAATGTTCCGAAAGTGGCTAACAAATATACTACTTGCTCAGGAAGTTCCGTGATCTTTGCAATCCCATGCATTTACTTTGTTGTATGCCGGTAACAAAGTTGCTAACTGTTTGTACACATTTTATATTGTTGAAATTAATTTTCATCATGAATTCGATATCTAACCACATAATATAATAATTGTATGCTTTATTGCTTTATTATCGTGCCCTTAAGCCTACCATGTGACGTGAGAATGGCTTTGTTGTGATGTTTTTTTCACGATGATTAGAAGCATCATAATTGTATATTACAAAAAAAAAACATCAACATTAAATGACCGATGCTTTTGTTGGTTGTTACATAAGGTGCTCGAGTCACAGCTTAAGTGACGATAGGGTTTTGTAGTCAATTATGATGATAATTGGGGATTACTTAAACAACATGAGTAGGTTTCTCTGATTAGAGCAAAGTCGGATGCTTCCTTCTAGAAAATAGTTGAATAAATTAAATTGATCAAATATTGCAATAGCTCATTATGTTTGGCCTCTCGCATGGTCCTACATTTAATTTTCTAGCCCGGATAATCCCGATTTCTGCTAAACTATGAATATCCAAGAACTTTAAAGTATCTCTGTCCTTCTCCCTTTGCTTATGGGCACAATTTTCCTCTCCCATTTTGCTTCCTTGCACCTAGGTCGAGCCTCAATTGATTGATTGGGATCAGTTTGTATTTATATACATGTTTGCACTATGGAATATGGATCCCTTGTTTTTTTTTACTAATTCTACATACCTAAACATGTGCCCATATCTCATTTACTCACTACTCAAATGATTGGCATGGTAGTTGCCATCTTTATACAAATTTTGATTCTCAAATGACACCAACTACATTTATGTTTGAGGGAAACAAATGTCTATTTCTCATTATCCGATTCAGATACAATTTGTTTGTCCTATTTATTATCTTTAATGCCAAGGTCCTACTTTGTAATTGATCTCTATTAAATTATAAATTTTCATGACCTATTATATCGACGGTTGTATTATTGAATATTGACACCATTCACCACATACTTTTCCCGACATTCCCGACATTTTGACTCCACATGTCGATTTTTATAATATAACAATTGCGTATAAAATTAAAATAATGAATGCCGGAGATAGCTACGATTCCAACAATCCAACCCGGTGAGCCGAATTCTCCTTCCAACCTGTGCACACAGGGCCCAAATACAGATTCCAACAATCCAATATATGATTTGTACAATAATTCATTTGTCTTTTTAAACCCAAACCTTTATGTACATGAATTTAAAAATTCCATCCAATCAGATTTCTTTATGTTGAGGTGGAAAAACTTTCTCGCTGTTTTATCTATCCTCAAGTCGTAACATCTACCTACCCAAAAATAATTAGAAATATATTCAATTATTAGATGAAAACTAATTCTTGCCAATATTGCCTCGTATTCCATTCTTGTAATTGTAATGCATGACTAGCCTACATCTGCCTCAGCCAAGTGGTTTTGTTTGACCAGGCACAATAATCGGCTTGAAGTTTGCATGGTCGCATGGCTTAAAGTAACCCGTGGTTTTCTTCGCCCTCGTGATAATCTCGCTTTGGCTTTGGAGCTTGACGCTTTGTGTACAAACTATAAAGGTAACATCAGCCTACTTTATATTTTTGAATTCACATATTACATTATGTGCAATCGATTGAAAGTTTGTGTTTGTTCTTATCATTAACTCGTAACAAGGAAACTAAGTTGATACCTTTTATGATTCATGTAGTCTATCTCACAATGAATTACATGTCAAGTGGTAGCCTATTGCCATGGTTGCCGCTTGTCCATGTTTAGTGACAACATCTCCATTCATAGATGGTCGCTCCTTGGCATTCCTCGCTTTATCTTTTGTACTTGATTTGACATGTTGTAGGTTCAATTTCTTAATTCCATCAAGAACACTTTTATAGGTACATAACTTTTATTATTTAAACAAAAATTGTCAATTGAACTACAACATATTGATTTTATTAAGATTTATGTGTTCTAATAGGATACCCTTTTCTCTTAGGCTCCTTCAATAAGCAAAGCAAAGATGTTACTTTGCCAACTAGAAGGTTCTATATGCCTCTCGCTATGCAATTATATACTTTAAGGTATAGTATTGGCACTTTAGTATTATTCATTATCAATCATTTGACCAATTACCAACTTTAGTATGATTATTGACACATTTTTTTTTAAAAGAGACCATGTTATTGGTAAGGAAAAAAAAAGAAAAAAAAAAAACAGAATCACAAATTACCGTGGAAGTCCATAACCAATTACTAACTTACTACTTGCTTTTTAATCTCAGAAGGAGGAATCAAATTAGATCGATTGATTATATGAGATAGTGTCTCGTGAGTCGGTCCGACGGGAGACACATGGCACTCTATTTTTTTTTCCTTTTGTTCCCATCCAATGAACTAATACATAACATTGTTTCTTCCTCGAAAACAAACATGGAAGACTAATGTAATAATAGTTTCTATATCCTTAAGTTAGTTACAAACAATGATTATGTAACAAAATAATTTGGTTCCTAATATTGGCTCTGCATATTTTGCTTTGAATCTAAGTAATCGTGGTGCCGCATGGGGGCATGTGTTAGGAGACTTCATTTATTCTCGCTTATGTTTTTTTTTTTTTTTTTTTCTTTTTTGCCAAAGTGACTTGTGATTGTTTGGTTGTTTTTCTATAGTGACGTAACTGATGGCCATGAAGATTCAAATTCAATGACAAGGGGTGATGATTAGTTAAGACCACAATTTAGTAGTTTAGTTTGGGGAACACTGCCTAATTGCATATCTATTCAATATGTTATTTTTTTCATGGTCTCATTGCATCTAAAAAGGCTATTGTATACGCTTGGTTTCAGAGGGCACGTAAAGTGATGACCAATCGATTAGCTAGACAATCATGAAACTTTAGAATAAATTAGAATTATGTCTCTTACCAATGATGTTTATACATATATTTACATTCCCATGACTCATTGTTTTCGCTTTGAAATGACTTCGATCAGAAATTACATCCCGATGTATCTGTGCTCAATATATGTTCTTTGTTGCCGTTGGAGGAGGAGTTTTTGCTTTAGATTTTCAAACTAATGTAATTTTTGTTGCTCCCCGAGTAATGAAAAAAATGGTCCGTGTCTGTGGAAAATAATTGTGCTCAATATAATTGATTTGCGTGATTATGACAAATTTGTGCCAATCAAATGGCGAAGTTGATTTCCATGCCAATCAAATCCGAGATGTATAGATTACTTTGAACAATAATAAAACCGCCTGTTAATATCTATTATGATGATGTGGTCACTTTCAAAAAAAAGTGCTTCGTAAAACCTCGCCATGCTAGTGTCACGGGCGGCAAAAAAAAAATGGTTGACAAAAAAAATTAAATAAAAATGACTTGGAAAGGTGCCTCGGGCGAAGTCTCATGAACGCATGTAAAATGCTTGTTAAAACTAAGTCAAACGAGACTGCCTCATGCATGGTACGTAAACCGCCTCGCGGAGTGGTGCCGCGACGTGGGGGGTGTTGCGGATTTGTCTCGGCAAAGGCTGCCGACGGCCCCGCCGCATCGGAAGTGCTCGGGTAGTGATTATTAATCACTACCCCGGTACTACTTAGCGCATATATATATATATATATATATATATATATATATATATATATATATATATATATATATATATATATATATATATATATATATATACTCATACTCATCACTAATCACTAAACAATAACTATAACAAAACAGGCAAAATGCTTTCATCGTTTTTATAAGCACGCACCTCCTTCGCCGGCTTGCCCACGCGAGGTGGTGCTATTGCGCCGCACCGCTTCCCTAATGGCAACGGGCAGAAAAATCACTGCACTGCTGGCACCCACCCGGCGGGCGGATACGGGCATCGGATTCCCAGCCGCGGCACGGGCGGGCAGAACTTGTGCCCAATGGGCATAGTCCACACGGATAGGAAAAGATCATGCCCGCACCAGAAAACCCGCCATTCCCGCACCGACATGTGGGGCCGGCGAGATGGAGGAGATATATAAACTCAATTTAGGTTTGTCATCCAATCTCTAATCTCATCCCCACTCCACCCCAGCCACCATCACCATCACCGCTCCCGACCCCGACTCCCCTCTCCTTCGACCCTGATCTCCGCCTCCACGCGATGGCGAGCGCGACCACGCCTCCTCCGCTCAGCCACTCCACACGCGGCAGCGCGCGACGCCGCCGGGCCTCCTCCCCGGGCTCGCTGCCGGGCGCGCGGACGCCGACCGCGCCTCCGCCCCCTGATCGCCACGACCGAAGTCGCCCCCGGCTGCCGCGCCACGCATCACCGCTGCCAGCCCTCACCCCGGCCGCGCGAGCCCGGGCCGGTCCGCCTTCCATTCCGCTGGGCGCTGGGCGCTGCAGGGAGCATGACGCCGCGCTGACCGCCGCCCGCCCGCAGTCCCCGCCTCGCTGCTGCTCCGCTTGCGGCGGTATGCGTATGCTCCATGGCGGCAGCCATGCCTGGCGGATAGGGTACCTGGCGCTGGTTGCCGCCCGTGGCGGGTCGTCGTGGCGCGCAGTGCACGGGCATGAGATTTCGCGGGCATGGCATAGCGACATCACTATCCGCTGCGGATTTTACCCGCTACATTTTGAAGCCCGCCGCCGCAGGTATGATCACCGTGGGCCGCAGCCGTCGGGCGCCTATGCTCATCCGTCATCACCGGGGCTGAGGGGCCGGGTCAAGACCTCCACAACGCACACAACAGCTAAAACCAAAGGGAAAAAGTCTACTTTGTTCAAAGTCCGATTTGGTCCCTCATCTCAAAACAAACGTCCCTCAACCAAAACTGGTAATTTCCGCCCCTTGGGATTGATTCGGTCGCCACGCTCCGGTTTTGTTACGTGACCGGTTTCGTTTTTCCTTTCCTATTTATTTCGGCTGAATCTTTCAAAAATCATAGTAAATCACAAAAATTCATAAAATAAAAAATCAATTTTGTTGGACTCCACATGAGTAGAGCTAAATGAATATATAATATGGTATACTTTAGTACAAAAGTTTTTACTATAAAGGTTTTGCCTTTTTTTTTTATTTCAGCAATCTTTAAAAAATCATAGTAAATTACGTAAGAATTATAAAATAAAAATTCAATTTTGTTGGACTCCACATGAGGCGCGCAATAACACAAAGACGTAGTTACTATGGCTCTTTAGCCGGGTTAGGTTAGCTAGGTTTGTCGTCGACCGCAGCACGCACGCACGCCAGCCGTGAACCCGATCGATGGATCCCGCCAATAAATTAAATAGTACACCTATATATCTTTATTGTGTAAATATGCTCATGTGGAGTCTAGCAAAATTGGTTTTTCAATTTTTATGATTTTTTATAATTTATTATGATTTTTTAAATATTGAGCTGAAATAAATAAAAAGAAAAAAAGGCAAAACCTTCATAGCAAAAAATTTTATATTAAAGTATACCATATTATATATTCATTGCGTAGCTCTACTTATGTGGAGTCCAACAAAATTAGATTTTCTATTTTACGATTTTTCTGTGATTTACTATGAATTTTGAAAGATTCAAATTTAAAATAAATAAGAAAAGGGAAAAAAACGAAACCACATGCACTGTAGCAAAAACCGGAGTTACTTGTAGCGAAAACCACCGCCAAACCCGCCGAGGGACAAAAATCTGCACGGTTTGAAAAGTTGAGGGACTGCTTTTTGTCCGGGCTTTGGAGTTAAGGGACCAAAATCGACTTTCGCAAAAGTTGGAGGACCGAAAAGTAGACTTTTTCCAAACTTAAAAGCCTACATGCTGTGTACGCCCACGAATTGCTAGGAATGCTAGCCCACGCTCCATACCATGCTGTATGTTTCATATTTTTACTGGCCAGTACCCCCGCGCAAATGCGCGGGCAGAAGCAAGATGTTTTCACAGGTTTGTTAACGGGCGTGTACCGTTGGTGATGGGTTTTGCAGCGGGTGTGCACTGTTCATTAAAGGGGGATTTACTGTTCATGCTAACGGGTTTCATACTATTCATTAACGGGTTTGACTGTGCATGGCTAACGGGTTGTACTGCTCATACAGGTGTGTACGGTTCATAACGGGTTTGTACTATTCATGAGCAACGGGTTTCGTAACGGGTTTGTACTGTTCATTGCGGGTACATACTGTTTGTTAACGGGCCTGTACCGTTCATGTCTAACGGTTTACTGTTCTTGGGCGCGCCATGCTACTGTTCATGGCACGGCTTGGTACGGTTCATGGGCATGTCGTTGGGTCACTGTTCACCATGAACCGTGAATGAGTCACTGACATGGAGTATAGGAATAAGGGTGTAGGTAGATTCATTCTTCTCATTTTATTTTCCCTGTTGCTATAAGACGATGTATATAATGTTATAAATATTTATGTACATCCGTGTTCTCGATTAAAATTATCACTTCTTGTTGGGATGAGCTGGGTTTAAAAAACCCATGGGTTTATGGGTTTGGGTACTACGTTCCCATACCTATGCCCATAAACCCGCTGGGTTTAGCTTTTTGCCCATTAACAAACCCATGGGTACAGAAATTGACCCATGTCCCTACCCAAATAGAGTAAAAACCCGTCGGGTTTCGGGTACCTGTTGCCATCTTAACTAGCAGACTCGCAGCATGACAGAGCTTCTTGCAGAGGAGGCGAGAGCTTCGTCTGACAAAAAGCGGAGGCATATACTGGAGGACGCGTTGTTGTAGGTAGAAGTGAGCTGCCTGTGTTGGTCCCTTTAGCAAATAAAGCTGAGTACGTGCGCCAGACAAGAGAGCTGCTTGGTTGTGAGTTTTCTAAAAAAAAAATTTCCCCTAGGAGTACTACTGCTTTTGGGTGAGGCTAACAAACTTGTAGCAATGGGGAAGCTCTAACACCACCGTCACCTCCATGCTGCACGATGCCACGACAGTGTGCCTAGCAGTGGGGCCACTTTTATTTGTGGGACGCTAAGATTGCATCCATGATGCCGAATCTATCGACTAGTGTATGTACGTACCCGTATCACTTTAAGAAACTAGTATAACGCCCGCGCTAACGCTTCGGTGACATTTTAGAGATGCACAAGAAATCAACCACACCATTTTTGGATGGCCGTATATGTTTTGTTTGATAATTGTGTTGCTGTTGGCAACATAGTCCATCTATGAATGAAAGCCAGACATACACATCAGAATATTTTGGCTAGTCACTACAAATGATTGAAGACATCCAAATGGTAAAAAGTTCAGTTACAAGTCCCCATCCTGAAATATAGATGACATGTGTGCGATATGGTGCTTCCACATAATACATGCAACTCAGGGCAGCATCCATTTAGAACAGCGGTCTAACCCATATCAGCATGGGTACCCAATCCTGGAGCCAAATGGAGTTATTAGACTGTCTCCAACAGGAGACCTAAACCTAAAAAAAACGTCAGGAACAGTGGTTTGCCTATCAAAATCGACGTCCAACAGACGACGCAAGCACCCTACGCATTTTGCCAACCAGCCGGAAGGAGACGCACAACTGCCAATCCTCTCTCCTCGCAACGCAATGTCCGGTGGTGGCCCCCTCACCTCCTCTCGTGGTGGTGCTGCAGCGGGACTGCTGTGGGGCTGAGCTTCGTGGGCGCAGGACAGCTTCGTGGTGGGGCTACAGCTTCGTGGTCCCCGGCGGAGGGATGAGACCGGGAGAGAGGATGGGTTGGCTGTTGGAGATTGAAAGACGGGTGACACACGCTTCTACTCGCTGGTCGCCCCAATGCAATGATATGGGTGTTTTTTTTTTGTTCATTGTTGAGTCAGCCACGTTGAAACTGCCATTGTAAAAAGAAAAAAGCTTCCAAAAATTTTACTTAATTGCAGGGCGTCTATGCTTGAAGTGAGATGGGTGCTTCTTCTTTTTAATGTTTTTAATTGGAACAGCTAAGGCATAATTTGAAAGGTGGATTGTTCACCGTGCAGAAATAGTTTTGACTGAAAAAGTAAAGATGCACCCAGAATTTTACAAAAAAAGACTTCTGTTTATATATATAGGAAAAATATGTGAGTGTAACTTTTCTAGGTACACAATAAGTATCTATTCGAGTTACACACAAATTCTAACTATGAAAAGAAAATATGCGAGTATAAGTAATTCTCTCTATTGTATTTGAACACTGCACCAAATAAAAAAAATGTCTATCACACAAATGTATAAGGAAAAATAAAGATAATAGTTCATAATTCCTTTTTCTCACCCTGTAGATTGCATAGTTACTGTCCTCCCAATGTCAGCAAGCTTCAAATTAGTGCAAATACCATGTAAGCTTCAAAATCAGAGGAAAATTCTGATTTTGCCTTCCAGTAATGGAAACCCATGCTGATTACACATAAGGACAAAATATTAGTATAACAGATTAGGAATAGGCAATTAATGTGCTTGCAAGGGCAACCTGGTTTTCCTACCGGTTTTCCTGTCACTGCCGGCATGCGGAGGAAGATCTCACCTAGGATCTAGTCGGTGAAGATCGGCTGCGATGCTGGGTCGCCGCATCCGGATGCAACGGTGGGTCCCCTGGCGCCCTGAAGCGACTTTGGTCGCCGCCCCTCGATCTATGTCGGCATGGCCAGCACAGGGTCCCGCCCCCCGCAAATCGCTCCATGGCGCCGCCCGCCCCGCCGCGCGCCGTGGGAAGAGGAGGCGCGGTGGCGGGCCGTGGAACCCCGAACCCCTAACCACGGGAGCGAAGGAGTTGCCGGATTCGGGAGGATGAGGAAGACCGCTGCTTATTTTTTTTCGGTGGAAAAGAGGCACTTACGGTGTTTTATTTTTTCTTTTTTTCGTCGAGGTTGGGACTCGAACTCGCAGCCTAGCCTTTGTAGAGCATCGTTGGTAACAGGGGAACCGCTGGGAAGGGTAGAGCGGGGGAGGTGATGGCGTAAGATACTTGCATCAAACTTTCAATCTCAGCCTTTGGTTGTTATGTAGTAGTGTTTTTGTGGATCGTTGATTTTAATGGTAGGAGTTTTCTCGTGTGCAATTTGATGGGTGCATTAAGGTTAGACACCTCACGGGGGGCGTTTACTGGGTGGATCTAAAATAATTCTAATTGTGACATTATAGTAGAGATGTGGCTTTACATGATGGATTCAAGGTGGCGTTATATGAAATCGCCACCGGCCCAAACCGAAGCCCCACTATAATATAAGCCCGCCACGGGCCAAACCCTAGTTTGTCTTTTCCACCACGGTGCATAATTAACCACGCCGCCTCCCCCGTGACTTTTCCCCGGGTGTGGCGGCCGGATGGAGAGTGGATGGTGCTCGCGTCTTTCCCCGCGACGTGTGTCGCTCGGGAGAGCACCGGGTCCATGGCCGGAGGGGCTCGGGCGTGTCCCCTACCGATGCGCGGTGCTCCGGCGCCGTCTTCATCCCGGCTGCTCACGCCGGTGTCCTCTCAAGGGTCGCGAAAAGCTATCTAGCGATGGGGCTTCTCTAGATCCGGGGGCGGCTACGGAGTTTTCTTCGACGGCGACGCTCGGGCGACGGTTCGGCGACGGCGACCGCGGCAGAGACGACGGCGAAGTTCGGTTTCACAGGGTCCAGGGTCCTGGTTGTAGTTTCTGCTTTTGTTAGGGGCCTTTGTGCATGTTTGTGTGGACAGCTGTCCTTGTATCCTCCCTTTACGTATCTGTATCCGTACACGTACTTGTACGTTTTCCTTATCTAAATACAGGTACGTTTGATCAAAAAAAAAAATACCCTCGGTCCTCACCTCTCGCTCGGTTAGGACCACCGCTACTCCACGCAAGATTGCGTTACACATATACTAATTCTTGTAATAATGGATTGGATTGTTTTAAGACAGATGGATTGCAAGGATTTCAAAATCCATGCACACCCTAAATCAGGTGACTAGATGACTACACATGCACTCTGACATACGCTAGATGGTCAGGTCTAAAGCAAAATATAAGTACAGATCAAAATCAAAGTGTTTGTTCACAAAAGTCGATCCTGTCAGCACAGTTTTGCATGGAACCCTGGTCATCAATAGAACACTAGTAACAGGCCAACAGCAGCATATATATAAGATGACATGGATTGCTAAAACAAACACACACACACACACAAGATGACATGGGATGGGACGTACACAGCAAGATGCCAAGATCGTATATAGTTGACACTACGTAAGGACCACTGTGGCTGAAGCATTGACGGAGCCAGGAATTCGTGGCTGGGTATGCCAAATGCACAAAATTTTGAAGGGCCCGCCACGGCGCCGCCGGTGAACCCAGCCGAAAATATGAGCTAGGGCGGATCGCTACGTACAGAGACAAAACTTCACCAATATACCGGTCTAACTATGTATGTATATCATATCTATATTGTAATGTCACATAACAATTATGTTCTAATATATAATTCAACATACAAAAGATACAAACATGATTACCTTTCACATGAGGAGAATTTTTGTTCCATATAGTCCAGATAATGAATGGATGTGGCTCTGAATCTCCTAGCTCTTCTTGTTCTTCAGATTCAGCAACAGCAACATTACCGTTTTCAAGAGTACTTGGCCCCGAGCTGCTTCCACATATGGAAGTGGAATTTGTATTTGTACTAGTGAAAAAGCTTTTCAAATCTACAAAACCAATTAACCATTCAATTGATTTCACTAATCAGTCATCAGAGACCAATCTCTATCTATTTAATTTGCAATGGATAATGGATCCAAGAAAGTACCTAATTTCTTATACCGCTTCTGGCTCAATGGAGTTGGAGCTGCTGGCCTCCTCGCCGTCGCTGGGTTAGACGCATCGCCGGCTTCAGCTTCATCTCCTCCCCCAAAGGCTTCATCTCCTCCCTCCCCACCCCCATCCATCTGCTATTGGCTGCACTTCGTAGAGGACTAGAGGTCGCCCGCCCTCCCGGGCGCAGCCGACAGCCGGCCAGCCGCGCAGCCGAAGCAGGGCGGCTTGCCGCCGCTTGCCGCCGCTCGCTCGCCTCCCTGGATGCCGCCCGCCCGCTCGGGCGCAGTCGGCGCAGGGCCTCTCGCTCGCTCACCTCCCTGGCCGCCGGCGTAGGGGCTAGGGACGGGGAGGGGGTGACAGGGAGCACGGCTTGGGAATGGAGGAGTGCCGTGCCGCCGCTGCCCGCCAGTTGGAGCGCTGAGCGCCGCCGCCGCCCGCCGAGCGCCCAAGCCGCAACTCCGAGCGATGCTGTGTGCCTGTGTGCGATGCGGTGCGCCCCTGCCCCTGTGCCTAGCCCTAAGGGCCAAAGTGGGCCAGAAAATGGGCCTTGTTGGCCAAACGGCCCAGCAGGCCAGCAGAGCTGCACGCCGGCCTTCTTTCATCTTCAACCTCACGCACTCGCTGGCCGCCGCCGCTCGCTCACCTTGCTCACTCGCTGGTCGCCGGCCGAAGAACTGTAGGTCGGTCCGCCTCTAACTATACTTGTTAATTTCTTGTACCAAATCATGGGTATGCCAAGGCATACAGGGGCATACCCCTGGCGCCGCCATTGGGCAAGGACCGAAACGGCACCGAAGGGGTTGAATGGGAGCCGTAATTTTTCTTTCGAAATACTTAGGCCACTGTCCCAAATTCACCACCAAACGAGCAAACGGAGCACCGAGATATCCATGACCCAAATGATAGGGTGGATGTTCCCTGGAACACAGCGGGACACCTCAAAAAGATCACACACGACCGAAGAGCGCAAGGATCGAATCGGAGGAGAGAAAAAATGAGCCACCCGACTTCTATAGAGAAGAAGCGAGTTCTTGAATCTAAAAATACCAACGCCAACTCGTGACGAGAGTACCTAGATAAATTCCTCTGATCGATAGAAAATCAACACAAAAATCGAACTCAATTTAGATCACGAATGAGCAAACCGTAGACAAAATAGCTCGCCTAAGAATAGAGATGGTAAAGAACAGAAGCTACACAGCAGCGTGTAGAGTGCAAGCAGACTGCTGTCAAGAAATCCTCCCAAAAATATTCAGACAAGCTAACCTGTAAGAGGCACACAAACAATTACGTTCTCAATTCTTGAATTAATGAGCATGCTCCAAAAACTTCCTGTAGCTTGATTGAGACAGCACACAAATTGAAAAAAAAACAAAGCACGTGCTAGCACTTGCTGCTTGACTTCTACGAAGAACAATTTGGATCAAAACAAATCAAACACACACCAACCGGGGTGCTGCTCTCGGACTGCTGTGAAAAGTGCACACGGTAACTGAGCAGCAAGAACTAGTGGCCTAGAAGAGCCATCACGGAAGCAAGATAAATAAAATTCCTACTGAAGCTTGAAGCTTGCCTCCTGCAAACGACGCAAGAACAGACTGCTCGAGTATCAGAGTTCGATTCAGAGCAACGAACAAACAGTGGAGACCGGATTCAGAACCGGTGACTTCGATGGAAGCCTGATGCTCCACGACCAGGTGCAGACAAGTCTGACGAAAACAACAGCACGAAGAACAGCCAACATATAGAAAGCGGACTCACACAGCACCTGCCACAAAGAGACGGACAGGACGTGCGCTGCTCAATCGAGCAAGCATGGCGCTCAAACACCGGCTCTGGTAGCGCTCTTGCCTGAACCCATGTCACTACACCACCAAACCAACGATCAGAACAGGCGCTGCGAGGACACAGAACCAGCACGCGACGAACAGAACATACGGCCAGTAAATCAACAAAATCCGAACCAAAACTCCATGAATCGAACCCAAAATTCGCACAGGTCAAATTCACCAAGCTACGAACCAATCCCCAAAGAATCATTGGCTGAAAATAAACCGAACTCTGGGAATTTCAGATCACGTTCAAACCCTACCCAAAAATGACCCGAACACAAAATTGCTCAAATCCGACGACTCAAGAGGATTCAACGGATTTCCTTGGGTGAATCTCTTTGGTTCTTGGTCACGAACGGATTGCAGCAACAAGAATCACAAGAAACGACTCACAAACGACGAATCGAGCACTAGAACGGGGAGGAGAAAAAGAGCAGCGAAAAATAGAACACAAGAACATAAAAAGTCAGACCCCAAAAGCCCAGAGAGAGCATGCACACACTCGGGGGTGCTTCCTACGAACACGATCACAAAAATAGTTGTCCTGACCTCTCCCCACTCAAAACAACTACGACCTGAAAAACCCTAATGAAAACTAAACCTGAGAGGCAACCCGAGATGGAGGGATGCCCTCTATATATATAGTCTTGGTCACAATAACCATCCTACCCCTATCGATACAATTGCGAAAACCATTTAGCCAAAAAAGCATAATGGCCGGGACTTGAGATTTTTCGATCCGATCCGGCCCACCGCGCCTCCTCATCTGTAGCATTGCTTCACGCAATCTCCCGTAGCCGCCACGTGCCGCCCTTCCGCCCACCGAAACATCCCCCCGGTTTTGAGGCCCAAACCCGCGAAACCTCGCCACCGGGATGGTTTTGAGGCCCAAACCACCAAACCCGCGCGCCTGTTTTGAGGCCCAAACCACGAAACCGCCACCGGTGGTTTTGAGGCGCAAACCACCAAACCTCCGACGCATGCCACCGGCCTTGATCGTCCGAAGTCGCCAAGTCATCCGAGCCGCCCGCTTCGCTTGCACGCCGCCGCCTTGACCCGATCGACACGGTCCCGCCACGCCCTTTTGCATTCGCCGATGTCCCAAATGTCGCCCACCATGGCTAGCCACCCGGCCGATCCGGTCCCTCTGGTCCAAGCCTCACGTCCGTCCTTCACCTCCACGGTCCGTCGGGCCCCGACGCCCCCTCTCCTTAGCCCCTTCACCTCCGCCGCCTACCATCTCCGAGCTCCACACACCCGCATAACACGAACCAAGAGATACGCCTTCGACACACTCCACGTGTGCCGGAACATAGCCGAAGCATAAAGAATAAAGGAAAATAGAAGTAAAATATTGACTCGTTGACAATCACTTAATCACACAACTAAACACATTTGATCTAAATCAACCATGTGTTCGCAATCTCCCCTTGATGAGTGCATTATCAACATTCAACACAAAGACAGAAGAAGGAGGAAGATAGCACATCCAAGTGAACACAAGCTAGACAAAAGCTGAAACAAAGTCACTGGATAGCAAACGTGGAGCAAAACCTTGGTTCCCAAAGACATGGGCAAAAGGTTCGACACAACCAAGCTAAACCAACCGCTAGCCCTCAAGAAGAGGTAGAACAGGCTCAACACCACTAGCACACCTCCAAACCAATTACCACAAGCAGCTAGACCCTCAAGACAGAGGCAAGGGCTCAACACATCTAGCTCAAAGTGCTACTCCCCTTGGAAAAATGCAATCACCGTCTTTTGTATCTTTCTCCCCCCTTGTTGGCCAATGCACTTATCAATGCTATGAAATGCATAAAAATGCAATGAAGGAGCTTCAAGTTTATAGCAACCCAAATGAGAAGATGCTCTAAATAGTGTCATGGCAACAAGGTCAAGTGCTTACCACGGTGCTCAAACGGTCAAGAGATATGAAATATGGCTTGAAAGCACTTTGATTCAGTTTTAAGCATTTCAAAAAAAGGTGTCCACCAAAAAGAATAGCACATAGCATAAATAAGCTGAAAATCAACCAAGTGCTACACATGTATATCAAGTGAACTACCCCAAGCAAAGTTTACACATCGTGCAATAGATAAATCTAACACTTGTCAAATTTTAAAGTTATCGGAGTTGCAAATGTTACAAGCATTGGGCAAAGCATGTGTGCGAGTGGTTATCCACAACCGTCGGCCTTACTAATCAACCATGTCAAGCTTATGCGTGTGAGCAATCGAAGCTTAAGACAATGGTCCGGGTCAACCACTACCAAGTTCAGGTTCAACTCAAGTGCAATGAGCAGCAGTCCTAAGACTTGAATGTGGGACAAGATGGACCCACTCAAGTGCTTGTATGTTCAAGCACTTTGCTTAGATTTTAGATTTTTTCAAATAAAAGCATTTGGTCATCCAAGCAAGTGCATAACTCATTGAATGAGACATAGTCACCGGCATACATGATAAGCACAAAGGATCTCAACAACTTAGACATGCTAGGAACCATCTCAATGGTGAACATTTTACAAGTTTTATCGTTATTAAGCAAGTTCACATGAAAAACAGCTTTGCTCATAACATATATCAATTAAGCAGAAAGAGCACAAGCTGTAAGCACTATCATGTAAAAGTCACACTAAATAGAGCATAAACTCATTGTGATCAATATAAACAAGAAGCTCAAAATGTAATAGTGTACATGATGAATGCAATATGATACAATATGATGCGCAAAGCAAAAACAAAACTAGAGCTACAACTCGTACATCAACTACAAAACTATCCCTCGAAGGGATAGCAAACTCCCAACTCCCCACGGAGATAAGCAAAATGGACTTGGTCTAAGGGTTTTGTGAAAATGTCCGCAAACCGATACTCCGTGTAAACATGCCGAACATCATGTCCCCTTTCTCCCGGTGATCTCTCAAGAAGTGGTACCTAACCTCTATGTGCTTGGTCTTGGAGTGAAGGACAGGGTTCTTGGCTACACTCACAGCTCCCATGCTATCACACATCAAAGGCACATGGGAAAAGCTCAACCCAAAGTCCCTCAAAGTGGCAACCATCCACAACATCCACGGAACAACAAACGGCGCTAGCTACATACTCCGCCTCAACAAATCGACACGGACACCGGATCGCTTCTACGAGAAGACCAAGAAACTAGCGAGGTACCTAGAAACCGACATGTACCGTAAGTAGATCTCCTACGCAAACGACAACCAGCATAGTCGGCATCCGAATAACCAATCGTCGAGAGCGTAGAAGCCGAGTATCGAAGGCCAAACTCAAGAGTGAACTGCAAGTACACGAAAATCCTCTTCACCGCCTGAAGGTGAGAGGTGCGCGGTGAAGACCGAAAGCGCCGCAGAGGCGCACGGCGAACCGGATGTCGGGCGTGTTGCCGCCGCACAAATAGCCAGCCAATCATGCTTCAACTCCCTTTGATCAACACCTTCTCCATCTTTGTCCTCGCCCGGGGCCGCCGCCGTTGACATGGGCGTCGAAAGAGGCTTGGTCTCGCCCATGCCAAACTTTTTGAATGAAGTCCTTCATGTACTTGCCCCGGTGTACAAAGGTCCCGTTCTTGGTTTGCTTGATTTGGATGCCGAGGAAGAACCTCGACTCGCCCCTCGAAAGAAGCCGAACTCCCCCTCAACCAAAGACACCTAGCAAAAGAAAACTAGGAAACAAAAGGGCACAAAAGAAGAAGAAAAACTCCAACAACAAGGTGACGAAGTTAAACTCAAAGGAGCCAAGAGCAACCTGAAAACATGGAAAGCCCAAACACAACCAAAATCTCAACACATGCTACAATGCACAATGATGATATCAATTGGAAAATAAAAGCATGTAACATGATACTAAATTAGATGGATAAAAGCTTGGTCTACCAAAACATGTCAATAGGGTACATGTAACTATACAAAAACAAGCAACTAAAACGATACCTAATGAACACCATACCAACTACACAATTTAAGCACGTGGTAAAGCATGGCAAAATGTTCATGAGGATCACACACTAACATGAAAAGTGGTTAAACCACCAAGATATACACAAAGCTAGCATGGCATATAATACATAAGATAACACATGCTATAAAGGATATAAAAGCATGATACAAGTATAATACATGCAAGCAATATACAAGTGAGCAAATGAACAACTATCTCATACCGCAAGTAGGAAACCATGAATGTACAAGGTATGAGTGTATATGATAGCTCACAAGGTGTATGTAGGCGTCACAATAAAGCACATGCCTCTTGGAGGCCATCAAAGTGGGTGTAGACAACCATCAAGTCTTGATCACACCACGATAAAGGATCAAGTTCCACCAAGCACATGTACTCCACCCCATGTCCTCATACCTACACACGAGAGGACAGAGAAACCCGAGTCTTGGATCCCAAAGGGTTAGCAAGCATATACTTGGGAATCCAAGACTTGGTCACCGATCATTGAAAAAACATGGGATGAGCAAATGGCGCAACACCGGGGTTAGTATACTTAGGAGAATACCGGTGTTGACCATTTTGCCCAAGATAGGCGCGTTAGGCAAAACAAACATCCCATGACCCTTCTTCCCAAAGTGCTCACCACGCACAAAGAAAGCGTGGTGCACTCCTCCTGTCAAACTCAAAGCTCCCAAAGCGAGGAACAACTTCCACTCGCGGAGAGCACGACCACCACGGGTCTCACGAACATACGGCCAAGATATCAACAAAATCCGAAGCAAAACTCCATGAATCGAACCCAAAATTCGCACAGTCAAATTCACCTAGCTACGAACCCATCCCCAAGAATCATTGGCTGAAAATAAACCGAACTGCGGGAATTTCAGATCACGCTCAAACCCTACCCAAAAACGACCCGAACACAAAATTGCTCAAATCCGACGACTCAAGAGGATTCAACAGATTTCCTTGGGTGAATCTCTTTGGTTCTTGGTCACGGATTGCAGCAACAAGAATCACAAGAAATGACTCACAAATGACGAATCGAGCACTAGAACGGGGAGGAGAAAAAGAGTCAGAAAATAGAACACAAGAACACAAAAAGTCGAGCAAAATCACAAAGACACGTGAATCGATCCGACCCCAAAAGCCTGAGGGGCATGCACACACTCGGGGGTGTGCTTCCTACTGAACACGATCACAAAATAGTTGTCCGGACCTCTCCCACTCGTAACAACTACGGATCGAAAACCCTAATGAAAACTAGAAACCGGAGAGGCAACCCGAGATGGAGGGCTGCCCTCTCTATTTATAGTCTTGGTCACAATGACTATCCTACCCCTATCGATACAATTGCGAAACCACTTAGCCAGCCGGCATAATGGTCGGACTTGGATATTTTCTGATCCGACGGCCACCGCGCCTCCTCATCTGTAGCATTGCTCCACGCAATCTCCCAGAAGCCGCCACGTGCCGTCCTTCCGTCCACCGGAACATCCGCCCGGGTTTTGAGGCCCAAACCCGCGAAACTCATCACCGATGGTTTTGAGGCCCAAACCACCAAACCCGCGCCCGTGGTTTTGAGGCCCAAACCACGAAACCGCCACCGGTGGTTTTGAGGCGCAAACCACCAAACCTCCGACGCATGCCACCGGTCTTGACTGTCCGAGTCGCCAAGTCATCCGAGCCGTCCGCTCCGCTTGCACGCTCGCCTCTTGACCCGATCGACACGGTCCCGCCACGCCCTTTTGCATTCGCCGATGTCCCGGATGTCACCACCATGGCTAGCCACCCCAGCCCGATCCGTCCCTCGGTCCAAGCCTCACGTCCGTCCTTCACCTCCAGCGGTCCGTCGGCCCGGCACGTCCTCCTTGGCCCCTTCACCTCGCCGTCGGCTACCATCTCCGAGCTCCACACGCATGCATAACACGAACCAAGAGATACGTCTTCGACACACTCCACGTGTGCCGGTGAACATAGCCCGAAGCATAAAGAATAAAGGAAAATAGAAGTAAAATGTTGACTATTGACAATCACTTAATCACACAACTAAACACATTTGATCTAAATCAACCATGTGTTCGCAGTAGGCCTTCTATGTGCTTTGTTGTCTGGCCACGTGGATCTCGTTTACCATCACAGCAAGAGCCGCGATGGACACATAGTCGACATTTGGGAAGACGGTAACGCTGAACGTGCTCTTTCCGAGCACCACGCCCGCGGCAGTACGGCGACGGCGAATGTGCATGCATGCAGCGCCAAGCAAACCAAATGCATGCATGGGCCGGCTTCTCATTAGTCATTAGCAGTAATTATATATGCTCTTAATTAATTGATTTATTTATTTATGGAAACCATTAAATAATAATATACGGATTTTCCTTTCACTGTACCTGAGCGATAACGGTGTTGGACTTGTTGCCAAGATAAATGTCTGCCGATCTCTCGGCGAAGCTACACTTGATCCTGAAATCACAGACCACCTGCGCTCTGTTGGACGCCAGGAATATGTCCATGTGCGTCCTCACCTGCAATGACGGAGCTCACCCTGGCCACAAAAAACGAAAACCGAAAACCGAACCGAAAAGAATCGGAACTGAAACCGGTAACCGAAACCGAATTTTTCGGTTCCCTATTCGGTTCCCACTTCTCAGGAACCGAAATTTACTCGGTTAATTCGGTTCCGGGGCTCGGTTAACCGAAATAACCGAAGAGGCCCAGTAAAGGCCCAGCCAAATAGTCCTTAGTATATATACGATCTCTCCAAACCCTAATCAACTTCACTCCACTCGACTCCTACCTCCCCGGCTGCCCCAGCCGCCAAAGCACTCCTCACCGCACGCCCTCCTCCCTCCTTCCCTCCCAGGCTCTGTCCCTGCTCCTTTTCGCGGCGGCTATCGGGAGAGCGGCGGCGGCAGGCCATCCCCTCCCCTCCGGGCGGCCGGCCATCCCTCCCCTCCGCGGCTCTCCACCTGCGGCGGCCGGCCATCCCTCCCCTCCGCGTCCCCCGACGCTGCGGAGGCCTTCCCAATCCCCACGGCAGCGGCGGTGGCGGCGCTGGCAAAGGCGGGCTGTCGCGGCGAGGCAAGTTGCATCGAGGCCGAGCCGCCTTCCGTCGCACTGGAGTTCTCTGCGCCGGGCGCTTGTAGTCCAAGACTCCAACCGCCGGGCGCTGCCGCTTGGATGCGAGGCGAGGGCGATGGCTGCTCGTGACTTGCGCCTGCTTGGATGCGGAACGAGGGGCGATGGCTGCTTTCGTGACCATGATTTTTGCTTTTTTTCTCTCTCTCCTTTTTTCTGTTCTTTTTTCGATGGTGCTCGGTTAGTTCGGTTGTAACGAAACCGAACAATTAACCGAACCCGAAATTCCTCGCTTCCCAGTTTTCTAAGTACCCGATCGGTTCCCAGTTTCGTACTAACCGAATTTCGTAAAGAACCGAGAAAACCGAACCGATCGGTTTCAGTTAACGAATGCCCAAAGTGAGACGGAGCTACATTGGGGCCATGCTGGGCCCTGCCCCCCTCCCCTCCCCCCTCCTTCCCGGTCTCTGTATTTTGTTGAAAAGAGCCCATATCGATTCAGCCCAAATCAGACAGCTACGACGACTACAAGACCAAGGGCGCTGCTGCCTTGCGTCCACGAGGTGCGAAGCCCTCCGCGAGTCAACGGCGAAGCAAGTGAGGCGGCAACCCGGCGGTGGTGGGTGCGGTGCGGCCCTAGACGTTCGCCATCGACCAGCAGCGCGTCAGCTCCGTCCCCTACACAGGCGCTCCTCTGTCCTCTCATCCTCTGCATCTGTCCACAGTCCACACAAGAAGGTACGTTTGATATCTTATCGATAGATTCTTTTTTACCCTTTTTTTTGGCTTCTAGACTAAAATCGATAGGCATAAGTGGTTGATTGAGTGATATTTTGTACTCAATTGAGATCTTCTGTTACTTGTAAATTGCCGGCCCACCCCCACCCCTATATTTTATTTCTGGCTCCGTCAGTGCTCACCTGCACAATCGTAGATTTCTTGGCGGTGAAGAGTAGTTCTCCGTTGTAGTTGTGGCTATCCCCTTTGAACGCTTCCCATGCTCTGTACAAGCTAAATGCCTGCTGACAACAACAACGATAGATACCATGTCCAAGATATACTTGAATTAGCGAGCTAGCTAGCTAGTTAGGGCACGACGTGGAGTGATCGATAGATCGATGTGGTAGGCCAGCTTGCCTTTCTCTGCACGGAGATGAGGGGCCGGCCGGCGACGTCGACGAGGACGAAGCGGCCGAAGAACCTGAGGAAGAGGGGGACCTCCATTCGCAGCACGACCGCGCCGCAGGCGTCGTCGGTTATGGTGCCGCCGCGCGTGAGGTTCATGGTCAGGGTCAGCCGCGACGTGCGCGGGGAGCAGAACTGTGCACCCACCACTACCGCCATTGGCGCCGCTAGACAGAGGGTATGAGCTCTCCGGCCGTCGTCCACCGCCAGAGCCCGGCCGGTTAATCCGATCCGCTGGCTGCGCGTTATTCTTGAAACCCTGGGACCTATGAGGGGTTCTTCTTGGGGGACACGTATACGTGAGAAAGGCACGACCGCATTCGACTTCAATCGTCATGCATCGTACTCCCTCCGCTAATTTTGTTTTATGAATCTATAAGCAAACAATTTTGTATGTAGATTTCTATTTGTCTAAATTCATAAAAAGATTTTTTTTAGCACGGACAGAGCACGTGACGGTTTTATATATAAACCAATCTCCGAAAGAGATCGGAGTGACGCAGCCCGACAGCATGACTCCTTTCTCGCACCGTCACTACCAAATAAAAACTCTTTGGCGTTTAATAATTTTCTTACCAGAAAAACTGATGAATCCTTGCATCTACACTACCAAAAAAATACATTATCCTTCGCGGTTAATCATTTTCTTGACGAACGAAATTGAACTCTCAATGATATATCATTACCTTGTTTGGGTTTCAATATTTTTCTTTCGAGCCTGCATGATAAATATAGTAAAAAAAACAGATAATCTGGTTTTGTAAAAAGCGAAGGCGGTCCTGATAAAAGTGTTCAAATTTGTCATTTTTCATCTCCGATCACTTTGGCATCATTAAAAAAAAAAACTATATCCGCCGCAGTGCGTCGCAGCTTCGTGAGATGAATTAGCAACAGGCCTGTGCTTTGATCGTGGGCCAAAGGAGGGAGTTTTTAGGGTTCATTGGTCCATTGTGACTACGAGATCTTCTCTAGGGCTGCAGGAAAGGTTTGTGGGTTGTCTCATCAAGATATAGATGGCTCTATTCTTCTTGAAAATAGATGGCTCTCTATTATTCTTGAAAATAACAAAAAGTAGGCTTCCATTCACCCCATTTCGTCGTTTGTCTTTCCGCAAAGTAACCTCTGTCCAAAATGCCAAGATGATGAAATTGGGGCTCCAAGTGACATAGCTTTTGTTAGCTGGCCATATCTGGCTGCACAAACCCCCAAAGTATTATCCTAAAACACCGGTCACTTACTGTTTTGTCAATATTCAGCCTAAACTGTCACTTAAGCGGATAAAATGGTTATTTTATAAACAGGATAAACAAATGATCGATTTAATAAAAATGGCATACTACTGTGCAGCGTTTAAACGTTGTGTAAACCGGCTAAATGACCATTTACTCAAATGGTGCCCCCAAGGTATTCATATACTGATTGAGTAGATGTTTTTCGCATATAGACATTTTGGTTTACAATACTTTTGTCTTCTATTGGACATTCCTAGTTCCTTTGGAACTTTTATTTATAGGTGATGTTTCAAATTTATTTCAAATGGTTCGCTAGGTTTTAACCATTTCTTTTGCACTTATTACATATATTAATTTCACTTTTCACCATCCATGTGATATGCATGGGGCCATACGATCCCAGGGTCGTATCTCGGAAGAAAAAAATGAGAAAACATTGATCATGAAGTTTTTGACCAATTCGTTCTCTGATCCTTTTGAGTTAGTGATTCAAAATTCCATTGTATAAGAGTGCGTAAAGATGCATATTCAGTACGATCAAATTGTCTTCGTGTTCTTGTTTCAATCAAAATACACTATTTTGATTGGTTGAACTCATGAGTCATGACTGCATTTTCCAAATGTGAAGATGTGAATCACTTAGCCAATTAATTTAATCTTGTATGCTTATGTTTTATCAGCAAAATCCATCAATATATACTTGGCAAAAACATCTAATAATTATGTATTCCAGCCAAGGTTCTGGGATTCAGTCCGAAATGATCAAATTTTAACAAAAAATCGGTCAAATATTAACTAAATCTGAACATTTTGTTTGGTCAAAATAAGTGAATCCCAGTCCAAAATTACCAAAATTTCTGAGATTCACCCATTTCACTCAGATCCTTTTTTTTTTTTTTTTTTTTTTTTTTGAATTGAATCCCAAAACCCTGATTCCAGCAAGCAAACATGCGCTTTTTTGCAAGTAGTTACACAATACTAAAAATTGCATTAACATACATCATCATAAGTAAACAAGTTTGAAACCAATATTAGTCTATGAAATCCTCAATAAGATTACAATAGGGAGAACAAAAGGATAAGACTATATATACGACACCTGTGCAACTCAATGAATGGAAGGACCCTGTTGTCATCAGTCATTTTTATCCGTGTGAATCTCCTGCAGAATCACAACAAGTGCCGAAATGAACACGTAGTCAACGTTTGGAAATACGGTGAGGCTGAAATAGTCTCTTCCCAACACCATGCTTGTGGCGGTATGCTCACGGTGCATCTGCAGAAATGATACACTTGTTGTCAAAACTTTTCTCCGAAGTAGCTGCATGCCAAGGATGATCAGAATCAGAACTGAGTTTTTGTACTCACTTTAGCAATCAAGGTGTCGGAGTTACCAAGACAGAAAGAGCATGATCTCTCATTGAAGCTACCCTTCATCATGAAATCACAGACCTCATGTGAAGTGTTGGAAGCCAAGTAGATATACATCTCTGTTTTGAACGGTTGGAGGATTGAAGATTTCTTGGCAGTGAAGAGCAAATCGCTTGATCTCTTGCTATCCCCTCTATACGCTTCCCATGTGTTGTGCATGCTAATTACCTGGCAATTAATGTTACCATTGTTTAGTGAGGTATGCTGAATTGGTATAGTACCTTGTCAAATTGAAATCTTTACCATTGTTTGCTGTAGTGGCGATTAATATGAACAGATGAAATATAGAGCCACTATCTAAGAAAAGAAATGAAATATAGAGCTGTGCAGTGGCGACAAAATTAGGAACTTGAAATGCATTGTTCTCTTTCTATGAAATATCCATCGAGCACTGTTTGATTCATTTACCTTCTCCCGCAGGCTGAGGAGGGATTGCCGGCGGCATCAAGGAGGAGGCGACGGTTGTGGATGCTAATCAAGGCGCCCTTGACTGTGATCACAACGGCACCATTAGTGTCGGTGATGGTGAAGTCACCTTCCCGCAGGCCAAATTTCTCCTTCACCAATAACTCCACCACATAAGGCGCGCAGAAATGTGGGGCCACCACCGCCACCGGGGCTACGACGCCTCCACTGGGCTCCGGGGGTGGCGGCGCCGGCAGGGGAGGAGGTGCTGCCATCACAGGATGCCAATGATGTTTTTTCTTTTTTTTGAAGAAACGATGCCGACGATGTTTTTTTTCTTCTCCCTCTTCTTCCTCCTCTTCTTCTTCTTCCTCCTCCTCCTCTTCTTCTTCTTCTGATTCTTCTTCAGATTCTTCAGAGCTGGACATCCTCTCTCCTGATCGCTGTCTACTTATATTTACCAATGGAAAAGCTGAGGGGCCCCTCCTATGCTATATATACAGGTTGGTGCCAAGTGGCAACACACAAGGGAATACAGGGTGCATGCGCTTGCCATTTGCCACCCACCGCAAAGCGAGCTAATCCGCAGAGAACAACGCTACTCTATTTTAAGCAGAGACCCACAAAAATTCACTCTCAGCTTCAGAAAAGATTTTTGATTTTTGGTGGGTCTATTGGGATTTACAAACACAGGACTCTAGACGAGGCCGGCAAATACATTCTTCGTTCTTGACTAGTAGTCTCACTAATAATGTGATGGAAAAAAAGAAAAAAAAATAGTTCATCATCGTTAAAGAAAACAACATTTCTTACTTCCTTGCATTTTCATATTTTATAATGAAGTTACCTTTAGTAAGCCCTCTTTTGTAAAATCATTTTTGATCTCCATTGATAGAAAACATAGTGTATAAGCACATCATAACCAATTAAACAGACATAAAGGCTTTCGCGAAAGGCAGCCAAGCCAAAGAGAAAGGAAGCTTACTTTCCTATTCTGGGACGTAGGTTTTCCACTATACTTTAAACACATTGGGGCCTGTGCCCTAGACAAACAAACAAGCCCGGTTGCAACATGTGACTCTGTCCATGAACTCGATCAAACATGCCAAAAATGTCTTGGAGTGAAAAATGTCCATGGAATCACAATTCTAGAAAGGTCTTTCAAAGGTGCGAGATGATTTTCAGTGATGTGGGAGTTCAGAAGCATCTCGAAATACGTGGCTTCAGAATGTCTTTTCAAAGAGCTTTAATTGATGACAAATTGATTGGCTTGCATAACTAGTATCTATGGGTAGAGTCTGCACGGTCTTATTAGGGGATATTTTCAACTGGGACCTACATAATTATTCTCATTTTTGAGTATTTCTAATAAATCAGGACAACCCCTTTTACCACTACCGGGAAAACACTCTTTGCTGAGTGTTGGACTCTTTGCCGAGTGTATTTTATCATGCACTCGGCAAAGAAGGTTACTCGGCAAAGATGGCTTTGCCGACGAGTGCCAAAAAAAAGGCACTCAACAAAGACAATCATTGTTGAGTGTCAAAACAACCAAGCGCATAAGCAAACAACCTGTTTAGCTTCTACACCACCAGCACCAGCGAAGAGAAAAGACTCACGAGATCTACTCCAATCTGGGTATGAAAAATGGGAAGAGGCGCGTACGGGATTTCATAGCCGGGTGACTGAGGTGGGGGTGCAGTACGCTGCGAAGTGGGGCGGGGTGGAGGAGCATCGCCGGCGGGTATGAGATAGGATTGGCCATGACACGCTTTCGCTGTGCAAACCAAGGTGGGGAGAAGGAGAGGACGAGAGGGATGGGTTCGCTGGCAAGGAGGCATGCGAGAGGAGCCAAAAAGGTGAGAAGAAGGGTGCGGGGTCCGGTACGGGGACGAGGGAGAGTGTCGAGAGCCGACATGAGTGAAGGAAAAAGGAGGGGTGCATCAAGGCTGGGACGACGAGTGTGGCACAAGGTTGCAGCCACACGCGAGGCGGGCACAGGTGGCCCCCTAACACCGCTGATTGTTGATCGATTGTTTTGTCAAGTTACACCACTTTGTTCCACTATGCGTGTGCCAAGTGGCATCATTCTCGTGAGAAGGGGCCCTCGGTTTTGTCTCCGCACCATAAGCTATTAACCAACGAGTATTACCAATTTACACATAGTAAAAGTAGTGGGGGTCAGAGACCACGAAAGTAGAGGACTTGGTAAAGACAACTGATCGACAACCTCGATACCAGCGCGTGCCAAGCGGCGTCATCCTATGGCAACTTTTACACAGGACCATCTGTTTCGTCATGGCACCATAAGGTATTAACCACGACTATTACCAATTTACACGTAAAAAGCAATCGGTGTTAGAGATCACAGAAGCAGAGGAGGATTGTAAGGGAAGATTCAGGCGATGAGGACGCCTTTCACAACAAGGAACAAGGAATTCAAATATGGCAACAGATGTAATTTAAAGTGACCTGGGCACAGTGATCCCACATAATGTGATGTTTTAATTTGTACTCTTGCTACCTAGAATGTAATCCCTCCAAATGTTGCACTTTGAATCTAAATGTGCCAGCTACTTAAACCCAAATCCACCGGACACCGTTCTTGCACATTTCTCAAGATTTCCTATACCAAGCATTACATTTGTGCGGTGTGGCCCAATAATGGTTGTACCTCATAATAGGGACGTACAGTTCCTACCCATACCTCCTTTCGGCTATATGCATGCCATCATCGGCATGCGTGGCGTCCACGGCTTTTGTAGACGGACTACTTTGCACTCTTATCATACCTCACGCCGTTAAACTCTACAACCGTACTAGCTCCATAATTATGGCATCGGTTTCCGCTCATGTTGAACCACCCAAAGAATCCCGATGTGTTCTTCACGCTGCCTCCCACATCCGATTCTATAGTGGGGCTCCGCCATGGCCGCTGGCCTTTTGGCTTTAAAAAGGCAAGCCTGGCCCTTATCACTTCCCACTCACATGGCCCTCATTTGTTGAGGAAGTTTCTCACTTATTTCACCCTTCCAACAAGTATCCACCAAGCATGGCGTAAGATTTGGTTAGTAGCTACTACCTGAACACCGAGGGCTTTCCCAAGGTTCTCAGACACCACCCTCGCAAAAGCTTTGAATGAAGGAGCGCCACGTATCGTCGGGGCGGAGTATGTAGAGCATGGCACCGAAGCGATGCGAGGTCACCGTCCCCATCTTTAGTAATGCTTTGGCTCTAGTGGAGTTAGCTCCTTGAGTCCATCCCCATCTTTAGTATTGCCTACTATGTCATCCCAAGTAATGTAATGATTTGGCTCAAGTGGAGTTAGCTGCTTGAGCCCCTCGCTTTACTAGTACCATGTAGACATCCTTTAGCTTAAGGGGGACTATTGAAACTTTTACTCTTTCCACCTACAATGTAATCCCACCCAATGTGCATATTTCTAAATACTTTTATACCAAACACATCACCCGCAGAGAAGCGTGGGCAGCAATGGCTAGTTTATTGATGAATGTTTCGTTTGAATGACACCTTCAAACCGTGTTGTCCGTACATACCGCAAATGGTGGCAAAGACGACAATATATGTTCGAGTCAAACTTCATGTCATGGCTAATGTGACATCATTTGGTATTTTGGTCAATATAACATCAACAAAATCAACCAAACAAAATGCACTAGAGTTTATCTGTACAAGTCAGTAAAGCTGTTCATTTTAGCATAATTATATACATAAATATGCTCCTTTAATTGAATATATAACAGTGTTGACCGCAGCATCCACTCGATCGATCGGAGAAGATTGGGAATATATAGTCAACTAGTGCGTGGTGCTCAATCCTCATTTGGATCGTTCCCTGTGTATCTCATCCAGAATCACAACAAGAGCCGCGATGAATACGTAGTCCACGTGAGGGAACACGCTAACACTGTACGTGTCCTTCCCGAGCAGCACATTTGACAAAGTGAACTTGCGATTCATCTGCAATGCATCACGAAATGGCAGACATTGCAGCATGATTATACTAGCTATAAACTCAGAAGTTTATAAATTCCAGAAGGGGCAATATATATATTGTACTGTAGTAGATGTTTTGTACTCACTTGAGCAATCAGTACGTTGGAGTTGCCCCGATAGAAGGCACAAGACCTCTCGAAGTAGCTCCCCTTGATCTTGAAATCACATACCTGCTCTTCTGTGGTGTTCCCAGCCAGAAAGACACCCAACTTTGTCGTCAGTTGGAAAATGGATGTTCTCTTCACTGTGAACAGCAAATCATTTGCAGCCGTGCTATCCCCTCTGAACACTTTCCATTTGTCATGCATAGTAAATACCTGTTATGTTAGCACAGTATATATTTTGTAAATTAGATACCCGCATGTAGAATTGAAGCATGAAGAAACAAGGAAATCGTTTACCTACCTTCCGCTGCATGGTGAGGATGGCCCGTCCGGCGGCGTCGTGCAGCACCCGGTGGCTCCGGACGCTGAGATAGGTACCCCTGACCTGCAGCACGACGGCGCCGCCGTTGGCGTCGTCGGTGATGGTGAAGTCGCCGCCGGAGAAGCTCATGGCCTTCTTGGTCACCGTCAGCGGCACCACGTGCGGCGCACAGAACTGCGGGGACACCACCGCCACCGGCGCCGGTGCCGGCACTAACGCCAACGCTGAAGTGCCCCTTGCCATCGAAATCATCGATTGCAGCTACACCTCTCGATCGCTAATTTAGTGACCTTGCCGCCGGCTCGCTGCCCGTCCTTGCTGTTGCAGCTTAGTTTCGATCGATCCGTAGTATAAAACACAGCCAAGTTGACGAAGCAAAGTGGATGTGGACTACGAAAAGTAAGGATGACATGGAGGACGTTTGAATGAATGAAACACAAATGATTGGTCAAAGTCATAGTGACGACCTGCATTGCTTGGTTACGTACCCGAGAAGCCAATCTAGCTAGTAACGAGAAATTGGCACGAAGCTGCGCGCATAGTAACAGACATCAAATTGGCTACGGTACGTGGACATTAAGTGCATACATAGCCCCTATACCTTTTGTGCTGTACCGATCGATAATTAAGGGCATGTTTGGTTCCGGGGACTAAAGATTAGAGACAAAAAAGAACTAGAGAATAGGGACTAATAACATGTTTGGTTCTAGGTATTAAAAGGAACTATTGTATAGAACAAAGACCAAAATACCCTTTTGACATGAGACAAAGAAGTGCGGACCAACAACAAGTTGAAGGGTACCGGTTGTAAAATTGGTCCATTAGTCTCAATTAGCACCACTTGAGGGGGCAGTGGACTAGAGACTACTATTCGCTCTTTTTAGTCTGTGTTTGACAATTTAAGCACTAAATGAGTCTAAAATTTAGTTTTTAGTCCCTAATCCCATGGAACCAAACAAGACCTAACTTGTTTGTTTGAGCTACTTGAGCTGGACCTAAGCTTCAGACATTCCAAAAGCCATAAAGCTCTCGGACGCCACAAGGTGCTTCTGCTTATGGCTCATGCGAGTTTTAGCTTTTGGAAGGCTCCAAATAGAGGTGGAAGACTAATCTAATTTGGACATCTATGGATTTTAAAAAATGAACTAGAAATTCAAATTTTAGGGGGGTATCTCTTTCTAGTTCAATTTTTTAACTAGAGGGTATCCATTGAACATCCAACTTCCACTTATAGTTCCAAAGCTGAGGTCCGAAACCTCGCATTATGTTGAAAAAAACAGGGCCCAAATTCTAGAAAAGCTTTGTGAAAAAAATAGCTAAGAAGCAGTTTTTAGCCCTAACTTGATTTTTGAATGAACTAGGACATACTCTCTCCGTCCAAAAATAATTGTCATTACGGCTTCCCGAGAAATAATCATCGGGGCAATTATATATTAAAATATATAAACATTTATGCTAAGTAATTAGTATCATCGGAAAGATTTTTAAGTCTAGTTTTTTAACAAATTTATTTGGAGATACAAATCTTGTGCGTATTTTGTACAAACTCAGTCAAACTTGCGGTACGGACGTCGAAAATGACACTTAATATGGGACGGAGGGAGTATATAGAATCACTATTAAAGAGTTAACTACGCAAAGAAAATCATAGAGCAGGAGGATTTCAAAACATGGAAGAGTAAATTAGAGGCAGCAGGCTTGTTGAAAATGCAATGTTTCACCTCGTGCTAATTATTCTGAGACTGAATGGATAGAATTCAATGTTGTCAAAACCATTTTCAGTCGTATATGTTCTATAAACAATGCAGTATAATTCTTATGTATTTGCATTTAAACCATGATGTTTCTCCTCGTGCTAATTATTTTGACATTGTTTTAAAAAAAGTTGCGTAAAGGGAGGTGCATGTGACGATGTCCGGATAAGACCGAACACCGCAGCGTCATCTTCTTCTTCTTCTGTTTATAAACCGACGAAGCCGTCCAGACCCCCGCGATCCCAACGATCTCAATGGCGGCAGCGCCCTACGGAGCTCCCCACCCGGCGCCGGCGCCATTGGCGGTGGTGTCCCCGCTGTTCTGTGCGCCGTACGCGGTGCCGCTGACGGTGACCAAGAAGGCCATCAGCCGCTCTGGTCGAGACTTCATCGTCACCGACGCCAACGGCGCCGAAATGCTCCGCGTCAACGGCGTCATCTTCAGCATCCACGACCGCCGCGTCCTGCTCGACGCCGCCGGCCAGCCCCTCCTCTCCATGCGGGAGAAGGTAATGTGTAGACAGAACACACTGATGAGACTGCCTTCACTTGACGTTTTTCTTGCTTTTATTCATTGGGCTCGTTTTGATGAGATCGTGTTAGAGTTGGATCGATCGTTGACTTGCATACTTTGATCTTGCGCAACTACTCTTTCCTAGCTGAATTCTGCAACCTGTAGTCATGTTGGCAACTTGGCATGCATGATGTTGACAGCTTGAAAATATTTATATTATTGTCAAACTCTTCTTGTTTCCACCCATTTTACTTATCAAAAATACTTCTGATATATTTTCCAATAAACATAAGGTATATGTCATCAGTAAATATGAGTGTGTAATGAAGCATCAGCACCTAACAATGGTGCATCTTTCAGGCAATTAGTATGCACAATAGATGGGAAGTGTTCAGAGGTGACAGCACGAACGCAAGCGATTTGCTCTTTACAGCCAAGAAAGCTTCAATCTTTCAACTGAAGCCCGAGGTGGACGTCTTTCTGGCTGGGAACAGTAGCCAACAAGTATGTGATTTCAAGATCAGGGGGTAGCTACTTAGAGAGATCGTGCGGCTTCTATCTTGGCAATTCGGACACCATGGTTGCTCAAGTGAGTGCAAAATCTCGTTTGAAAGGTTTCTAGTAGTAATTAAGCGACTTTGGAGCTCTAAACATTTGTTTTAATTTGGTGCTGCAGATAAACCGCAAGTACACAGCCACCAACATACTTCTGGGAAAGGACACCTTTCTTGTTACCGTGTTCCCGCATGTTGACTATGTGTTCATCACGGCTCTTGTTGTGATTCTAGATGAGATTCAAAAGGAGGGGTTTGATGGAAACACAATAATCGATCTCATCACTGACTGACATGTACAACTTTTATTTGTAGTTTGGGCAGTTTATCTTGATGTTCATCCTCGATTGACAAAGTGGTAACTGGGACTTCTTTTGGATCAAAAGTAGTTCATGACTCCATGAACTCGAGAGTGTTATGCGGCAGGTTGCCGTTTTATGGGAAAAGATGACTGTGATTGTTGTATGCATGTTTGACCTAGCACCTGATGATGTAGTTTGGAAGTTGTTTTTTCGCGACTGTTGTATGCCAGCGCTGAAGAAGTGTGTCCCTTTCCATCGAAATCGATCCCAGCTGGAGCTCTCGATCGCCTCCCCGTACGTGGTCGCTTCCTTCCTCATTCTAATTGAGTATAAGGCACACCCAAATTGACCAAGCAAAGTGGATCGCATACCATGAATGAAACACAAATGATTGGTCAAAGTCTCTAGTGCAGCAATGGAGGACCCAGGCCACGAATTAATGAAACACAAATGATTGGTCAAAGTCATAGTGACGAGCTTGAATTGCTTGGTTACGTACCCGATCAGCCTAGTAACGAGAAATTGGCACGAAGCCGCGTGCAGAAGTAACAAAACATCCAAATTTTGGCTACCGTACGTGGACTATTATTCAGTGCATGCATCGCCCACATCGTTGAATAATGCTCTATCTGTTTCAAATTATAAGTCTCGCCTTATATTTTTGGTTCATTTATTTTAATATCTATTTAGACATATTATTGTATCTAGATGCATAATGAAATGGATGGTAAAAAAATCAAAGTGAGTTATAATTTAGAATGGAGAAGCCTTTTGTCTTTTGAGTCTTAGCAAAAAAAAGAAGGTCAAAGTATTGTGCCTTAATTTCCCGTCCCAACTCCCTCCATATTCGGAGCTTTGACTGTCAAATCAACCAACAAGATAGCCTAGGGGCAGCTACATTGCTTACATATCGCCAGCCTCATAGACTGCCTCATGTAATACCACATACACCCTTCTCGTCTCGAAAATAAAAGTCTATTTTTAACTTCTACAATCCTTGTTTGACAATTGCCTTATATAACTTTTAATATAAATAATAAAATAAATAAATCATTATGAAAGTATATCTTATAATAAAATAAGTCATAACAAAATAACTAATTTTTTTGAATAAGACAAACGGTCAAACGAGGATTGTATAAGTCAAAAATGAACTTTTATTTGTGGGACGGAGGGTGTATGATTTTTGATGATGTGGATGGGAGAGAAAGAAAAGAGATTATCAATTAGCCTTGAACTTTAGCAAAGTCAACCCACAGTCCACAGCCTCTCGCTTATTCTTCCGCAAAAACCCTTAAACTTTCCCTGTCCAGGTCGATATATACTCTTTGACAGTGGCCCTAGTCGTCTAAATTGACGAGCTCCGCCACTTTGCTAATACCTGAATCATTTTTGAATGAACTAGGAGCCTGTAATTTGGAAATAATAACTTTTTCTAGCTTGTTTCCAAAGACAAAAACACTTTAAGAGAATCACTTCACAAAGAAAAGGAGGAGCATAATATTTCAAACATGCAATAAAATTAATTGTGCTCCTTGGGGATTTCAAAACACATGATTACATGAAAGAGATGGATCGGAGGCGCTAGGCTTGTTGAAAATGTGATCTTTTGGCTTTTAGCTCTTGCTAACGGCTGAAATTGGGAACCGTTTTTTTTTCTTGGAGTGGAATTGGGTACCCTTGTAGTATACACATATTCAGCCGATCCATTTTTGTGTCCAACAAAGACCAAGGGCCCGGCCTTATTCATTAGAACGGCCCAATTAAACAAATGAGTTGGTTTGGCCATTTTAAGGGCCCATGCGTGGATCACCGCAGCCCCGAACAAACCGGTGCACTCGTTTTAGTCCTCTTGCGAAATGCAGAGAGGTCTGGTTCCATCAAAATACCAGCATCGCAATGACAGCACAGGCCAGCTCTCAAATAAGAAAACCAATATTGAACATTGGCGTAATACAGAACAATAAAAGTTGAGTAGTACATCTTGCAAGTATAATTTTACATATGCAAAACCCTCAAATAATACATGGATAAATCCGTTGTCAACATACTTGTGATGGTATATAACATTGTGGAACATGACGACCACAACAGCAACTTATATTCCTCAGTCGGATCGTTCCCTATGAATCTCATCCAGTATCACAACGAGAGCTGCAATGAACACATAGTCAACATGTGGGAACACGGTAACACCAAACGTGTCCTTTCCAAGCAGTACATTCGAGACAGTAAACTGACGGTTCATCTGCGGCAGCAGCAGCACCAAATGAATTCAGTCCAAGATATAATAACAAACAAATGCTCACTGTGTTTCTGTACTCACTTGAGCAATCATGTTGTTGGAGTTGCCAAGGTAGAAGGCGCATGACCTATCGAAGTAGCTGCCCTTGATCTTGAAATCGCACACCTGCTCCGCGGTGTTGGAAGCCAGGAAGATGTCCATCTCTGTCTTCAGTTGGATGATCGAAGATTTCTTTGCAGTGAAGAGCAAGTCGCTTGAGTTCGAACTGTCCCCTCTGAAAACCTCCCACCTGTTGTGCATGCTAAATACCTGGGAATCATGTATTCATGTGCCAGTGTCAGGTGATGCTGAACTTCATATATGCTATGTTTGATACTTTGATGGATCTACTAGATGATGTTGGAAGAGGTCCTGTTTAATTTGTTGCAACAGCAGTAGGATCTGGTCGGCAAGATACATGGAAATTGGGTGTGCTGGTAAACATATTGAAGTCTAGTAAATCTGTTCACAAGACCTGGCTTGTTGTGGGACAGGTTAAGAGAAACAGTAAAAAAAGGCTGCTGTTAAAGTTCAGAAAGAAGATCTCCTTAACTCCTCACAAGACCTTGTTCCATGTTTTGAGTTGTTTGACTTTCAGATTTGGGCCTTGCGAAGTTGCGATGCGATATTAACATTTGGTAAGATATATGCTCATTCTGTATTCGGAAGGATATAATAAGGTTGCGAAAGCAGCATTCCAAAGGCTGAAATCCAGTTCATGAAATTTATTTAAACAAAGTTGTGACAGAGATTGCGCAGGGAACTACTAAATCATTGCTATCATATCGTCAACCCCCATCCCCATCTAACTTAAGTCAGGTACCCTCAATTTCCAACAACGCAGACGCGCTCCAAGTTATGAAGTTGACTGCCATATATTATTATATATAAGTAAAGCTTATTCCACTTTGGAAATTTCGACGCCTCCTCTGAAACTGAAACCTCACAATAGAAATTTGATACTTCCATACCGATCGATATATTTCTTTACCAGGATTTCTAGCACAATTCATTTTTGCTCAACTCTGCAAATGATCCGGCTCGCAAGCAACAGTTAACAACGTTGACCAAATGGGAAAAACAGAGAGTATAGATCAATAATACTGACATGTTTCTGGTTTTTGCAACACGGTTTCTTGGATCTTTCATTCATTCACTCTAGGAGTCAACATCAACGACGATCCATGTGAACTCGATCAGATCAAGCCACGAATCATCGAAAAGAAAAAAAAAAAGAAAGAATGGCCGATCGTGTCGATCCGTGAAACAAACTTACCTTCTCCTGCATGGAGAGGACGGGCTGGCCGGCGGCGTCGAGGAGGACGCGGCGGTGTCGGACGCTGAAGATGGCGCCCTTGACCCGCAGCACGACGGCGCCGTTGGCGTCGGTGACGGTGAAGTCGCCGTCGGAGAGGCTGATGGCCTTCTTGGTCACCGTCAGCGGCACCACGTACGGCGCGCAGAACTGCGGGGACACCACCGCCACAGGGGACGGCGACGCCGCCGCCGCCGCCGCAGGGCCTCCGTAGTAGGGCGCCGCCATGATTGCTCGATTCGATCGGCAGCCGGCAGGTGTTCTCTTGCTTCTCCTTGAGCTTCCGTGTGCCGTTGTTTGCTGGCTTGACTCGTCGCCGACAAAAGGTGGTGGAGCTAGCAAAGGAAGTGTGGGGCCCTCGCTAATGACGTGTGGGCCCTGCCCAGATAATTCAGCGGCTGAGCGGTGGGCGGCTGAGCGGTGGGCGGTATGTTGGATAACTCGTAGGCTATTCGTTTCAAAAAAAAAAGAAATGTTATTCCTAGATTTTGAGTAGTTATTTCAAAAATTTGATCTTAGAGATATGATGAGTAACCTCTCGGAGCAACATGATTTTTTCATATTTGTATTTGTATTGGAAATAAGTCAATAACATTAGGAATCTATTGCACATGCACTTAGTTAAGCTACTGCCTTTCTAAATTACAACTCATTTAACTTTTTGACTAAAGTCTGATCACTTTCGTCTAATTTAAAAAATATGAGTAGATGTATATACAAATTTGAGTCATAATTGATTTCTTACCTATGAATGTTAAATGCTTTGTATGATATTAATTTTTAGATATGTTTATCCACAATAACATTTCGTATGCACAAGTATGTTTTGTTACTTTTATAATGTTTACATTTTTATTAGGGGCCTCGGTCTATAATTTCGATCGATGGGTGTGTTTAGAGCCCCAAGTTTCTCTCTAAAATTTTGCCCAGAATTTGTGCCTCTAAACACAGCCCATGTTCAAATCGTCATGCCCCGACTCAGCCCCACAAGCAATCTTTAGAGCCCCAAGTTTCTCGCAAAATTTTTACCCAAAGCATTTGGGCCTCTAAACACAACCCATGTTCAAATCGTCATGCCCTCGACTCAGCCCACAAGCAATCTCCACGCTTGAAATTTCGAGGCTAGCTTGTTGTGACGATTCGTTAGGTCGAACAATGATTTCCATATGGAAATCCTTGGCGGTCTATTGGAGCAGAAAGGTACAATTTTTTTCTTTTTTTTTTTTTTTTTTTTATGAAGCTGCAGAGGCTGGAAGCCTATATAGGAATTTATTGAAACTGAATAAAGGCGGTCTTACAAAAGAGTAGAAAAGCAAAAAGAAAAGCAGAGGCACAACAAGGAAAAGTCCAGGAAACTTATTTGGATGGAGATGATATTATGGAAATTGTAACTCTCAACGAGATTTAAATCGCACCCAGGTACTTGAGAGTTTGTTGACAAACAAATTCCAAACCAAATAGCTGTTCTTCAGAGTTTGTTGAGGTAAACACCAATGGCAGCCAGGTACTTGACTCCACCACGGCCGAAGAAGCCCACGATGCTGGTCCCGATGGGCGCCGTGATGCTGAAGGGTGTTCCCTTCGCCTCTGCCCATGGTCCCCAGGTCTTGGCGTTGGTGACAAGCTTGAATGAGGTTAAGCAAGTTTCACCATCGAACTTGTCGTATGTTCCAGAAACTTCCTTGACAATCTCATTGGGGCCGAGATCAAGCTGCATAAATAGAATATAAGAGCTTATCAGTATTAGCCACGACGTGATCACAACATCGCTCGGGCAATAAGGCCATTGTAAAGCTCATATACCTTGTGGGCAGTACCACCAGGACCTCCCCATCGACCTGCACTGCGTTTCTGGCCTGTCTGATCAATGTAAGAAAATTCGATTGAGTCTATGGAATAATTGCTGATAATGGTGATGCTTTCCAGATGCTTCGGTGCCTCCGGGATGTCCTTCATAATCCCTTCGTTTCCTCCCCATAATCCAACCTTTGTCGCTGGGATCTGCGTATAAGTAAAATCCACACATAGTCAATCTTCCACACATAGTAAAATCCAACCTTTAGCAGATATGGATTTTAATAAAGTCTTCTCACCTTGGAGCATATGTCTTTGATCTCGTTGTCGTTCGCAGCTGCTGTCGGCACCGAAATGGTGACCACCGTAAGGGCGGCGAGGAGCAGTGCCATCGCAATGATCTTATTCGCCATTATGGACGAGCTTTTGTGTGGAATGTCAAGTTGATGGTTTTGCCTGAATATATATATATAGAGAGAGAAGAGTAGATGATGTTTGGGGCCCTGAGGGGTTCAGGGGTGATCTGTGGTGCTAATTACATGCATGCATTCTTTCTCTGTCTGTGTGTACGTGTGTTGAAGCGCTATTTTTGTCCCAACATTAGAGAGCTCTATGTGTTGGAGCGCATACCTAGACACGCTAATGTTGTTTGGGTCGATATCTAAGCTACCATTTGTTTTACAATATCGTAAAATCATTAATCTAACTTTAGAAGTAGATATATTATTTATATAGCTAGCAAGCACAATATATATGTGGTCTTATGATGACAGAGGGTTTTCAAGGAGGTTTCGAGAGAAATTGATTTAGGTGTTTTATAATTTTTTTATATAAAAAAATTGTAGCTCTTAATGAGATCGGTGGCTTAGTTTTCGGGTTTTTTTCATTTTAGGACATTAATATACTAAATTAAATAATATAAACTTTTAGCATTATACTAATTAGTAATAACATTTGTTTCTAATCTACACGAATACCGAAGATCTCCTCCGCCGCTCCCGATCCCGCCGCCTCAACTCTTCCCTCTGAATCTCGTCTAGTATCACAACGAGAGCTGTGATGAAGACGTAGTAAACATGCGGGAATACGGTAACACTTATGTCCATTCCAAACAGTAGTTTGAAGAAAGAAGACTGATGGTTGATCTGCAGCATGCAGCACCAAATGAATGGCAAACATATGAGCTAAATATTCAGTCCAAGATATGATAACAAACAACTGCTCTCTGTGTTTATGTACTCACTTGAGCAATCATGTTGTTGGAGTTGCCATGGTAGAAGGCGCACGACCTATCCAAGTAGCTGCCCTGCTTGATCTTGAAATCCCATACCTGCTTCGCGGTGTTGGAAGCCAGTAAGATATCCATCTCTGGCTTCACTTGGAAGATTGACGATTTCTTCGCGGTGAAGAGCAAGTCGCTCGCATTAGAGCTGTCCCCTCTGAAGACCTCCCACCTGTTGCTGCCAAATAGAGGTACCTGGGAATAGTATGTTGGCAGAGGGCTTGTTAATTTTGTTGCAATGGCAGGGGATTTGGGCCTTGTTTAGATGGCTAAAAATTGGAACCGCATGTCACATCGTACACTCGTAAGACGTTTCGTTTGTTAGTGGTAAATATCATCCTATCATGGAGTAACTAGGCTCAAAAGAATCGCCTGATAATGTACATCTAAACTGTGTAATTAGTTATTTTTTTTACCTACATTTAATACTTCAAACATAGGTCTTTTGGTGTATTTAATGTGATGTGATGGAGAGAAAGTGGGAAAAATGTTAGAAACTTTAGCAATCTAAACAAGGGGTCTGCAAGTTTCATGGAAATTGGATGTGTTGGTTACAGAGTGAAGTCTAGTAACAGTACAGTTTAAGAGAAACAGGTAATGATAAAAGCTCAGAATTGATCTGTTGAACCTCACAATACCTGTTCCATATTTCGAGTTATTTGACTTTCAGCTTTCGGCCTTGCGAAGTGTAATGTTAAAGACTGAGTTCTAAGCCAATAAGGCCCTGTTCGCTTCTAAAAGTCCTAAGACTTTTTTTAGTCATAAAAATCACTTAAAAAGTCTTCTAGAAGGTATTTCTATAAAAAAAAAAATCTCTAAAAGTTCCATACATGTCTGTTTGGTTCCCTAGAGACTAAAGGCCACTAAAAGTCTCAATACCAAAGAGTTCCTGGAACCAAACGGCACCTAAGTACCAAAAAAAAAAGAAAGTCCTCGCAAGGTTGCGAAAGCATTCATAAAATTTCTTTTAACAAACTTGTGAAAGAGATTGCGCAGGGAACTAATAAATCATTGCATCCCCATCTAACTTAAGTCAGGTACCATCAATTTCCAACGACCCATACGCGCTCCAAGCAATGAAGTTGACTGCCAGATTATTTTAAAAAAAAGGACGGCAAAAAGTTTTGCCGCGATTCCTATTAGATGAATAAAGATAAAGGCAAGTGCTAGTCTAGTTTTTTTTTGAAATCGGGCCGAAAAACCTTACAATTGTAGAGGGTACCCTACTCCACCTGCACACCTAGGTACCAAATCAACTTAACTCGCGCCACAAATAGCGCTCACTCAACTTGACAACTTAGGGGAGTATTTCACTCCACCTACCACTTGGTACTATAGCTCACACCACTACAAAACTCCACTAACAACAACTCGGATGGAAAAAAAACATGAAGCACAGCTCGGTTGGATTGGATCATCAACACTAGCCTCCATCAAATACGCCCGTCCGATTGGGACGCCGACACGAGCCACCAACAACTCGACTAGCAACAAAAACGGGTCGAGAAGAAAATAAAACATGAAGCACGCTCGGTTGGATTGGGTCGTCAACACGAGCCTCCGACAGAACCGAACTCGAAGAACCACAGGGAAGCACAACCATGGCAAGGCGTTAAGAAGCCAATGTCGAACCGAATGCCTAACAATGCCCCCAAAGGAGGAAACGACGCTGAAAAAGCGCCGACAAAGTAGCCCACAGAGGGAAGGTTTTCACCGCAATATCCAAGTACAATAGGAGGCGAGGTAGGAAAGGACACCTCCAAGAAGGTAACGACATCCACAAATGTCGCCGTCCCAAGCTGCCCCAACCTCAAACAACCTCCCCACGGTTCTTTGCCGAGTCCCAACCCCACCGGAAGGCCAGGTGTGGCAATGGCTCGACGAGAGAAGACCGCCGGAGAGACCACCCCTACCGCAACCCGCAAAGCCGCCAACAACGACTGGATCCGACAAGCTCGCCACAAAAGCCAGCCCGAAAAAAAAAAGGCGATAGCGGGGGAGAAGAGGGTCGGATCACACGAACCACGCCGGGCCGCCGCCCAAACCGTCCGGCTCCAAACCGGTTGGAGAAGGAGCCCATGAGGACGGTTGGACCACCATCGCGACATGAGAACTCGCTTGGGTCCGCACGTCGTCGTCGGGGAACATGTCGCAAAGACCTCTCGCCCACCGTTGTCGCCTGCGCCGCCGATCCTCTACGACGAGGGGGCCCGGTCCGCTGCGAGAGGGCGCGGCGTTACCGCCTCGCCGACCACCCGCCAGGCTGGGCGCGCGCTCCCTCCGCCCGGTCGTCCCCGGCCGTCGCCACCTTCCCTCCGAACTCCACCGGCTCGACAACGCCGCCCAAACCACGCCCATCGCGTAGATCCCCGTCGGACACGCCGGATCCGACCAAGGGGGCGGATCCACCGCCTAGAGCGGCCGCCGCCACCATGGCGGTGGAAACCGCGTGGGGTCGCCGAGCTCCGTTCCCCGCCCGCGGACACCCACCGGGCGCCTTTGGAAGACCCGCCGCCCGGTCAATTCCTAGGGCCGACCCGGGCTTCTCCAAACCCCTCCGGCGGCGGGCGGCGAGGGCGGTGGGAAGGGGTGGCGTCGGTGGGCACTACGGAAACGCAGGATCATCGCCCGGCCAGGACTGCGTTTGTAGACCACCTGAAAAAGCTCACCGTCGGCCGAATTTCTTCGCCGACCGCCGCGTTTGGCAAAGAGACACGGTCGGCGAAGAAGTCTTCGCCGATCGCCAAATGCTTCGACAAAAAGCAACGCTTGCAAAGCACCCTCTTTGCCGACCGCCAACGGTCGGCGAAGAAAACCCGTCGGCATTTCTTACGCCAACGTAAACGTTAATCGGTCACGCACACCGCCCGACTCAGAAACCGTCCGATCGTCGGCAAAGATCAACATCTTCGCCGACCGCCCACCGTCCGTTTCTCGGCGAAGTGTATTTTTTAAAAAATTATAAAAAAATGCCAGCGTTGCCAATGCGTGTCGTTGGAAAAAATACCGAAGCGTCGACGCCCGAAAGTTAATCGGATATGGGCGGTCGGCAAAAGGTGGTCTTTGCCGAAAGAATCGCCCCATCGCTGCTTTCGGCAAAGATTGCCTTTGCCGAAACACCTTTTCCAAATTTCCTCGCGAAGTATAAATTTTTTTTTTTTGAATTTGCCATCACAACTTTTTCTCGTGCCTTAGCTACAAGACATGGAGTTCATTGTTCAAGTTTGGAATTTTTTAAAACTTTTACTATATTTTATGAGTTTTTATGTTATATTTGAATTTCTTTCGAAAACTAAAATTTGAACCGCAAGTGATTCAATAATGGATCTAAATGATTCAAAAAAATGATAAACATGCTTGTGAGTCTATATTGAGTCCTCATCCATGGCCGAACACCAAAAATTCGAATATCTTGTGCGCGAAAACACGCCGACTCACTTGCGGGTCGATCGTTTTAAAAATTTATAAAATACAAACGGAGTTGAAAAATCATGAAACTTGACGAGTTGTCCTTATATCACATGTGTACACTATGAAAAAAAGTTTGAGTCGATTTCGGTGGATGTTTGCATCTCGGGTGGCGCTTACCAAGACATCTCCAAAGATGTGATAACGAAAACTCAAGTTGAGATGTCTAGGTTTTGGAAATCCGGGATGCAAACTTGCATGAAACCTTTTCAAATTTTTTTTCCACAGTTTAAACATGCAATATAACGATGACTCGTCAAATTTCATGAATTTCCAACTTCGTTTTCTTTTTAGAATTTTAAAATGATTCGCTACAAGACGAGAATCGAAATGTCTCACGCACAAGATCTTTTGGATTTTCTCACGTGTCCATAGATGAGGGCTCAAAATATACTAACAAACAAGAATATCATTTTTCCAATCACATAATTCCATTTTTCTAAGGACCTGCAGCTTCAAATTTTAGTTGTGAAAAAATATTCAAGTAAAAGAAAGAAAGCATTAAAAAATAGTAAAATGTGCGAAAAAATGTCCCATTTTTTGTCGCGTACTTGTAAGCACTCTATCTAAGCTACGTAAAAAAATTTGAAGTGAAAAATCCAAAAAAAAAAAAAAAAAAAAAGCCGTGAGCGCAAAGTTGCCCTCGGCGAAGTCTTCTTCGCCGACCGCCGGGGCCCTTTGGGCGGTCGGCAAAAGCCTTGGTCCCTCGAGCCCCGCCTGTCGTCTTTTAAAAAAAATGGAAAACTTCGCCGACCGCCGGATCCGAGGGCGGTCGGCAAAAGCCGTTCCCCCGCCCCCCGCCTTGTCGCTTTTTTTTTTTAAAAAACAAAATCTTTGCCGACCGCCGGATCGGGGGCCGTCGGCAAAGACCATTTAAAGAAAAAATCAACTTTGCCGACCGCCGGATCGGGGGCGGCCGGCAAAGACCCTCCCCCACTCTATCCAACTCAGCCCCCCTCACCACACCCACCCACACACTCACACACACACCCACCCACACACGCCTAAACGCACGCACGCGACGCAACACCGCCGCCGCCGCCCCGCCCCGCCCCCCCCCGTCCCCCCCGCCTCGCGGATGTAACCTCTTAATTATCGACCCACCCACACACTGCATTGTCCCAAGACCTCGGACAAAGAAGGTGCGTATATACCCAATAACTAAAGAAGCCTGCCGGGTGTCATCGACCCCCCGATTACACCTCATACCGTGATCAACAAAGGAGTAGCTACAACATTACAACATTTGTTACAAAATATAAATCGAGTGCGGAAGAATAATAACATAAAATTTTACAAGAGGTTACATTTGAGTAAACTTAACTTAATTGCGAAGTAGAGTAGAACTATAGGGGACAACTAGATCATGTCGAGCCCACCGACACGACCTTGGTTAGTCGCACGAATCAGCCCCTCGCAAATAAGGGTTAACAAACCCCGAGTACACAATGTACTCCGCAAGACTTACCCGATAAAAAGAAAAGACTCCAAGGGTATCTTTGGCTTAAGGGGATTAAAGCTAGAAAAAGGGAGTTTTGCGTAAAAAAAACTTACTACAAGTGGATCCTTGCTTTCAATTTTTAGCATCAAATTAAGTTACTACCAAGATCCACTTTGCACCCGCTCTAATTCAAACACTTCTTAAGCATCACACCTTCATTTCCATCTCTTTCCATGATCACCATGTTCCATTGTTAACTACGATGTAAGGGCAGAGGATCGGGTCTCCTTCACCGAGAAGCAACGGCGATTCGCGAATCGATTCAAAACCCAAATGGGATTCCCTTCCACACGATATATGTAGCACGAAGCTTGCATATATCAACCATCTCCCGTTAATCAAAACGGGAACGAGGCCTGCGCCACCCGAGAATACAAGACGCCTCCAACACGACTTTAACCCACCGAGGGTATCTTGTACTCCCGCCATCTCTCCACTCCCAATGCGTGGTTGCCATTCCCGATTTGGCACACCCCGAGATCGAGCTTACCAAAGCATGTGGTTGGTACTTGTTTCGACTTATCCGGGGTGACAACCGATAATCGTGCCTTTGACCCAACGGTCTCCTACAAGAACATGCGTTCAACAAATCCGATAACGCTCAAGCTTACAACGAACGGTGCTTAACCGACACAAAGGAAACACTACACGTAGACTCCACTCTCGGTGCAAGTTACCCGACCGGTCTCGATTAATCATTTTAATGTCCACCAACGTGGTGGAGGAACAAAGGTAAACCTATATCTCGCGAATGATGAAACTATCATCCGACTTCTACCGAAGTCTAAGCATTACCGAGCATAAGAGATCGACCTACACATACTAGTGGGTTAGCATTTGGAATAACCGTAGATCAAGGTAGTCATGCAAAGAACGGTATCAACCAACTCCTACTAACTTAATGTACATTCCACTAGACTTAAGGTGAATAAAGAATTTGTAAAACGAGAGAAGGGTTTATGCTCCGGGGCTTGTCTTTGTTGTAGGGAAAGTCGATTCCGAAGTTGGGCCATCCACGCCACACCGACACCAACACCTCGGGTGGATGCACCTTCTCCAAAGCTTGGTCATCGTAAACCACATCACTCTCGCTCACTACACGTAATAATGATGCATGCTTTAACATGAAAGAATCGTAAACATGATGCTTGATGGATGCATGAAATGATAAATACTTGAGTACAACTTTCCTTCACGATAAAGTTGCAACCCAACAAAACCAACTTGTTGAACTACTCTATAAGATATCATCACCATTGCCAAAGGAGTTCTCAAGGACCATTTGATTGTGGTATGATCCAAGATTCACCAAACAACCCAAAAATCACACAAAGCCTAAGTTAATAACCACTAAACACTAAATACTTAATCTTTTCTAAGAAAACACATAAAGCATAAAATAATAAATAAAATAAACATCTCAAGATGGCTCAAAACTTTTTCTACAAGAAGGTCATATCATTAAACAGCACCAAATAAATTTTCATGAATTTTGAATAAATATTTTATTTTCTAAAAATCATGGAAAATGCATTTTTCAATTAAAGAATGTATTTTTAAATCATGCAAGAACTACTCACAATCAAAGTTTCAAAATTTTCAAGGATACACATACTCATGGGAAGGCTCTACAAAACGTTTGAGAATTTATGAAGCTATTTTCGAATTTCTACGAATTTTGCAAGAAACAACACTATTCATTTCTAAAGAAAAGCACAAAAGCAGCAGGCACCGACAGCAAGCGCCAAAGTCTTTGATACCCCAGTGGGCTCGTACCCATAGGCTTGTAGGGTGGAGATTTTATTGACCAGCGCGGGGATGAGCGACATGTGGCAGGCTGTTTGGTGGACCAGAGGTGATTAGCGTAAGTAAGAAGCTGACATGGCGGGATGTTTTAAAATAGGAGGCGGGATGTGTGTACGTCTTTCGAAATTTCGTTTTTTCGGTCAGCCGCTGGATCTGCCCCGACGAGTCGGGCACGAACCGCGTCGTGAGCGGCACGGCGTCGTCGACGACGTCGTAGCTGTAGTAGGCCTCGTCGGCGCCTCGTCGGCGTTGGAGACGAAGCGGAAGGTGAGCAGGCTGTTGGACTTAAGGTTGGGCACCCCGTGAACTGGTACCTGTTCCACGGCCCGCTCCCGTACGTCCGCGCCGACCGCCGGGAGAGGAAGAGCTCCGGGGAACCCCGCGGGTCTAGCCTGAACGTGTACTCACCCGGCGACGAGCGAGGTGGCCAGGTGCGCGAGGAACGACCTCGACACGGCGGTTCTCCGGTGCATGCCGCGCCGGCAAGGTGAAGTGAAGGCGGGGGCTTTCGTGGGTTATCGCACGTGCGTTCGCCGCCGTAGCGGCCGGCAACGATCCTCTGGTCTTGGCCATGGCCCATGCTGTGCGTGAATGGCCGTGTGGCTATGGCGAGCGCAAGTTCAGCCATAATTGGCCGCGTGCTCCCGGTATCCGATAGATGACAAGGTGGTGCCTTGGCCTACGTGTGCCATTGCTTGCACCGATTCATGGCAGACAGCAAGGCTGTGAGCTCGCTGTTGTTCAAGAGCTTGTGTGCGTGTATGTGATGGAGTTTGGCCGCGCGGCTGCCGCGGGTGGACACCGGCGTGGCTCCGCAGCAGCATGCGACCGGCATCAGGTCCGAAAAGGCTTAGCTTGTGTCCGTGCTGTGCTTGGCAAGGCAAAAGACATGAACTTGTGCTCGTAGGTGCAAGTTTTGCTCGAGCGATGGTAAGGTGCTGCCTGGCATGCGTGTGCTAGTGCCTGCACCAGTTCGTGTGTGCGGTGGCAAGGCAGAGGCTTTTCTGCCAACTGGCTAGGCGGCTTGGTTCGCCAGGGAGAGGTGAAGCTCTGCGGCTTGGTCTTGCGGCGTGAGGCGGCCGGTGACGGCGGGTACAGCGGCGCCACGGCGGTGCTCCGACGGGCAGCAACGCCGGCGAGGCGCGCTCGGTCTCGGCAGACAGGGCGACTATGGTCCAAAAGGATGCGGCTTCATGTGTTCCGTGGCAAGGCGAGAACGGCAGATCTGGTCCGGTGGCCGGTATTGGCTCGGTTCGACTGGAACACGGCGAAGCTCACGGTAGCTCGCGGTCATGGCGGCGTGTCGGTGTGCAGAGGGCTCGGCGGCGTCCTCGAGCTGCTAAAGCTGGGCTAGGCCGTGGTTCGGCTCGCGCGCGTGTGGTTCCCCTTGAGCGGCGATGGAGACGAACGCGGCTTCCCAGACACACGGCGGCCGAACACGCAGAGCATCCGAGGCGGCACGGTTCCCGACGGATGGGGCCCACGCAAAATTTCGCTATGCGTACGCGAACGTGCGGCCAACCTCATGGTGCCCCAATCTGATTACACACGACACGTCAGTAAGCACCAGGGGACCTGAGGTAATTAATTTTTTCGCACGAATCTCCGCGCGCAAATCGACGGCAACGCTCCCTATGGGTACCAGTCCACTGGGGTACGAAATCCGCGTTGGACAGCAAGCAGACCGGCCCACGACTCCCACCCGCGCGGACACAGACGCACGCCGGCGTTGACCGCCGTTTTCTCGCCGGCGGTGAGGTTTCCAGCGACGCGGCTTGACCCTACGTGATCCCCATGACATCGCGCACTCGATCACACCCCTTTCCCCCTCCTACGAGCACGGCGGCGACCTCACCGGCGTCCATGGCGGACCGGCGGCGCGGCGGACAACGGAGACGGCGAACTAAAGCTTTCCCGGCGACGGCGAGCGCAGCAAACATTCTAGCACACTCAGGCGACCCCGATTCCTCCCCTACTCGAACCCAAGCCGACCCGTAACTAGCGCGGCCTCACGCGCGGCAGCCACAGCAGGGCGGCGCGTCGCCGACATCGACGTTCTGGCCACTACGGCACGACAAACGAAAAACGGAATACACAGACGCGTCCAGAATCTCACCACGACGCCGATGCTTGCGTTGGTTGTGGCGGGGCGGGGCGGAGCTAGTACGAAGACGGTGACGGCGGTTTTGGCGATGCTCTCCGGCGGCAACGACGGCGTTCCGGCATGCCGGGGCCTCAACTGCGAAAACAGGCAGGTCGATAATGGTCACGACGTCAAGGAGATGCGGAAACACAAAACGGAGTGGCACTAGGATCACCGGGCTGGGTGACGACAGAGGAATGGCTCAAGGCGGCGCTGCACGTCCATGGCTGCTGCTGCTGTGTTTGCCAGCCATGCTCGAGCAGAAGGAATGGCCCCTGGGATTGATGCGTCCAGCAGCCGATCGGCAGCTCGGCCAGCCATGGCAGCTGCTGCTGCTGCACGTGCTTGGCAAGGGAAAGGGAGGCAAGATGGCTGCAGCTGAGAGGAGAGAAAGGAGGAGGGCACCGGCATGGAGAAAGAGAAAGGAAGGAACGCCAGTGCTGCTACTGCTTTGCTCTGTTCGGTGCTGTCCAAACAAAAAAATCAAAGAGATTGGAGAGAACGAGAGGATGAGGGAGAGGAAGAGAAATTAAATTTGTCCACTTCATTCATTTAAGGTGCAACACGTAAGGAGGGAGGTGGCATCGATGTTCCTGGAAGCAGATCGACGACGGCGATCAGGCAAGCAAGCAGCTAGATGGCAGCTATGGCTGTTTCTCGTAGTGTACTAGTTCATCTTCCTCTCTTCTTCTTCAAAAATCTCCCAAAAACTGAATGGAAGTTGAAAATCTCCAAGAACCAAATTTTCTCAACTTTTCAAGCTCTACACATTTCATAAAAGGAACATTTTCAAATTCGGTCTCGAAGCATGACTTTTTGAAATGGGGTCAAAAAGGAATAAATTTAAATTCAAAATTACTTTAAAATTTACACAAAAACTTGAAAAACTTTGAACACCTCTTTTGTACATCAAAACAAGATCTACAAACTACCTTTTGAAAGTTTTGTCAAACTTGGCTTAAATTGGGAGCAATTGAAAAGGGGGTAAATCTAGGGTTTGAACTAGGGTTTTCGAAATTCAACAAAAATGGAATTTGATAAAATTTCAAACCATCAAGAAATAAATATACAAACAATCAACCCAAACCATAATTGAGATCAAACACATGTGATCAAATTAAAATCACTCTAACCCCCGAGCTCAAACAATTGCTAAATAAATAAACTTATTTTAATTAATGCATAGGAGGTTACCCAAAAGCATGCTTTGCAATGCTTATGATGCATGATTAATATTTTAATTGCATATTAACATCTGGGATGTTACAGCCCCCACCCGCCCCCCCGCCCGGCCCCGCCCGCCCCCCCGGCGCCGCCCCCCCCGGGCCGGCCCCTGCCCCCCGCCCCTTGGCCGCGCCCACCCGCCGGGCCGCGGCCGACCCCCGCCGGCCGCCCCCGACCCCGCCCGCCCCCGCCCCCTCCCGCCGCCCGACACCCGACGCCGGCCAAGGCCGCCTCAAGGGCCGCCGAGGTCAGCCGCCGGCCACCCTCGCCGCCCCCCGCGTGAGGAGAAGTGGAATGGGAGGGAAGAGGAGAGGAGAAGGGGGCCGCCCTCTCACCGCTAGGGAAGAAGAGGGAGGAGGAGGAGGAGGAGGAGGAGGAGGAGGAAAGAGGAGGAGGAGGAGGAGGAGGAGGAAGAGGAGGAAGAGGAGGAGGGAAGAGGAGGAAGAGGAGGAGGAGGAGAAGGTCGACGCCGTCCCGTGCCGCCCGCTCGTGTCCGTGCTCGTGGTCCGTCGTCGTGCCGCCGCTCGGCCCACCGCCCTAGCTAGGTGAGCATTCGTGCCGCGACGACCGTTGTTGTATATGAATGTGTGCCGACAATGAAGAATTGAGTTCGATGTGTATGCATATGTGTTGGTCGGCCATCGTGCCATTGTTTTCTTGCAGTATTGAAAACCTCGGCGTGTAGGGAGGTTCTATCGAAATTTCTAATTGAACCTCGTCTTTTTTCGTGTGACAAATTGTCGGTGCCGCGCCGGAGTACGTGACTTCACCGCCACCGCCGGGTCCGCCCGCACCGCTAGGTATAACCCCTCTTTACATATGATGGTCGTAGATCGCGTAACCTAGTTAGGCGTCTCCCGTCCAAAAGAGATACGGTTGGAGGTATGGATTTCTTTGCATATCTACGACCGTATGACCGCTTTGGATTGTCCACGTTTTTGGACGGCCACGAATCGTAGATGGGTCGGGCTCCATGTTCCGCTCCGGCCGGCGACAGTTTTGATCACCTCCCCACCGTTCTCCGGATACACACTCTCCCTTCCGGGGCGTGTATCGGGAGAATAGCGGAGGTGCTGCCGAATTCGCTCTCGGTCGGACGGAGCATGGAAATCGACTCCATCTACGCATCCGCAGGGGTGGGATTAGGACCTATCCTGGCCTATTAGAGAGTAGGAACACCATGTAGATCGAACTCATGGTTGGAATTCGTGGTTGCTAAAGGATGGACGACATGATGGATGTACGGCGGTTGGAGAAGTAAGCGTGATTTTGACGAAGAATGGATGGACAAGACCAATGAGTTCTTGGAAATGGTATGGGGGGCAACGCCGTGTGCTCGTGGTCATTTGCTAGTTTGGTGTCCCCTGCAGAAAATGTGACAACACGAGAAGAGTCACCAAAAAGGATATGCAACGTCATCTTCTAGATGTTGGATTCACCAAGAACTATACCGTGTGGGTATACCATGGTGAAGCACAACGTATGAGAGAGGAGGTGGTGAGAGCACGCCTCGAGGATTGTGATGGTGATGCCGGGGTTGTAGATATGTTAGATGATGTCCACCAAGGACTTTTCAATGAAGCACGTGATAAGGAGGCGATGGAGAAGGAGGCAAAGAATTTCTATGAAATGTTGGACTCCGGGCGGCGAAACCCCTTCATGAGAACACAACGGTTTTTCGAACCGGATGGCATTTGTCGCTTATTAGGGCTGAAGTCTAAATTGAACATCGGTCGAAAGCGAGCCGATAGGGTGTTGTCCATTGTTGGCACCGCTTCCAAAGGGCCATAACCTACCATCGAGCATGTATGACTCCAGAAACTCTTTACGGCACTTAAGATGCCGTATGAGCAGATACATGCTTGCGAGAATGGGTGTGTCCTATTTAGGAAAGAGCACGCCGATGCAAAGCAATCGCCCAAAGTGCAAAGCCTCTAGGTACGAAGAGGTCCCAACCGGAGATGGTCGATGAAGCGAGTAACGCCGCCAAAAAATACTACGGTACCTACCGTTTGTACCGAGGATTCAACGACAATACATGACCGAGGAATCCGCTAAAACGGATGACGTGGCACAAAAATGGCAAGCGATACACTCCGCACAAGATGATACATCCATCGATGGTGAAGCATGGCAATACTTTGATGGAAAACATCCCGAGAAAGCAATGGAGGTGCGTAATGTGCGTGTCGCCCGGCAAATGAGATGGGTTCAATCCCTATGGAATGAGTACGCCCCATACACTTGTTGGCCCGTATTCGTTATCCCCCTGAATCTCCCCACGGTGTCGCCTTTCAACGGGACACCATATTCTTGTCGCTATAATTCCGGCCACCCGGGAATAAGATGGGTGTGTTTATAGAGCCCGTGATCGATGAATTGATCAAGGCTTGGGATGAAGGCGTATGGACATACGACCGAGCCACGGCTGGCGGTGTTCAAAATGCATGTTTGGTACCGCACTCAATTCATGACTTCGGGCGTATGGGTTGTTCTCAGCCTGGTGTGTTCATGGAAAGTTCCCGTGCCCCAAGATGCAAGGAAAGTCTGATGTTCATCGAGGTGCGGCGGTGGTAAGTTTTTTGGCGTTCTCGACCTACATCGCCGGGCCGCCTCTTGACCATCCATTCGCACAAGACACGAAGAACTTTACAAAAAGGGGTCGTGAGTGACGTAACCTCAACCGCAGATGAAGACTCGGTGCCGAGGTCCGTGCTCGGCCTAGATTCTCTTGTGGCCAATAACCAAGGTGGTGGTTTTGTGGGGTATGGTCGGCGGCATATGTGGACTCATAAGTCGGGCTTGGAGAGGCTCCCCTATCATGATGACCTTCTTGTGCCACATCACCTTGACAATATGCACCGCGAGAAGAATATCGCTGAAGCACTTTTTGCACACTCATGGACACCGAAGTCTAAGGACAACCCTAAGGCTAGAGTGGACACGGCAAAACTTTGCGATAGACCAAATCAAGAGATGAGGCCTCAGCAGCGGCAAGAGATGGCGAAAGGCCCAAGTGTCGATTTCATCTTGTCTAGCCAAAAAGAAAGGAGGTACTTAAATGGATGAAGACACCGGGTTTCGGATGGGTATGCACATAATGTGAAGAGGGGAGTCAATTTAACTACTATGCGAGTCAATGGGATGAAGAGTCATGACTATCACGTATGGATTGAGCTACCGCTTCCCACGATGGTTCGAGGCTTTGTCCCCGAGAATGTATGGCTAGTCTTTGGCGAGTTGAGTTATTTCTTCCGCCCGGTGTGCAAAGGCGATCTCTCGACCGCTTGTAGACAGTTGGAAAAGGCGGCACTGTGTTACTGCAGAAGTTGGAGAAAATCTTCCCACCGCTTCTTCTTGTCGATGCAAAGATATGATTGTGCACCTCCCGCACGAGGTACGTATGGGGGCCCGGTCAGATACCATTGGTGCTACCTAATCGAGAGAACTCTAAAGAGTGTACGCGAGAAAATGTAGAAATAAAGCCGTAATCGAGCCGCCGGGTTCGCGAGGCATACGTTGTGGAGGAGGTGTCAAACTTCACGTAAAAAGTACTATACTGAGAGAACATTAGTAGCATGCATGATCAAATCCCTCGTTACAATCTTTGACGAAAATCGATGGCTTCGGCCTTTTCAAGGTCAATACGGAAGCGCCGGTGCATCTACCCGATGAAGCGTTGAGCAACAAAGAGTGGCACAATATCATGCTATATGTCTTGACCAACTCGCCCGAGGTGGATTCGCATAAACGTGAATTCATTCGCGTGAGACTTGGTCCGATCAAGGGATGCAGAGCCACATGAAATTGATACTCTTCTTTCACAAGGTCTTTGGACCACGAGACCCGATTTCATTTAGTGGTTCAAGAGAAGGGCCCAAACCGACGCTCTATCTATGGCGAGCTAATTCTTTGGTTAAACGGCCGTGATTTGAGTGTTAGGTCATTTACACGCTTATGATGTGAATGGATATCGTTTCCACACGACAAACTACGAGCGGGCGACCCAACCGGTACCACAAACAAAATGGCGTGCTAACGATCGATAATAATGGGAATGAGTACCGTGGCGTAGTCGAAGAAATATAATGAGCTTTCATTTTATGGCGCCCGCATCTTAAACTGTGGATATTCAAATGTCATTGGTTCGACCACTGAATGTACTAAACGTCGCGCCGCAATTGGGCTAGTCGGTTCGACCGATTCCGTGTATCCACGATCCGATATATACATTGTGGCTCAACAGGCCGTGCGGGTTTATTACATGCCATATGCCCGCCAAAAACAAAGATTATCTTAAGGGTTTGGAGGTTGTGCGTAAGGTAGCGCCCGCATGGTAAACTACCCGTCCCAAATGATGAAGATTATAACTTGATCAACCCAATCACATATGAGGGAGAGTTCTATCAAGAAGAGGGTCCGCCAGGAGTTTTGTGATAGACCTATTTGGAGATATAGGAATGGAAGTAGGCGATGAAATGTCTCGATGATGACGACGACGGCGTTGAGGTGTTCGACTTGAAGGACATAGAAATGCTAGATGATTGAGCACGGTCAATGAAGGCAACAATCCTAGTTCAGATTCTCTTAGTGATTTCGACAATGTTGGAAAGCGATGACGGCCCAGCGGGCGCTCCAAATGGACGATGATCCCGATTACTTCTAATACATGTAATACTATGTTATTTTGTTTTTTCTGTAATTATATCTTATTTATATTTTGATTACAAATGCATGTAAATCTAATTATAACTTGTTTATGTTTTGATTACGGTGTCGAACAAAGATGGCGGAGGTCGCGGAGGTCGTGGAGGTCGCGGAGGTCGACGACCTTGAGAGGTCGTCCGTGCCTTGACCGGGATTTACAACCCGGAGACGAAGACAAGGCTGGACGGAGCGGGCGGAGGGTTCACGAGGCGCCTCCTCGTGGTCGGGGGCCCTCGGCTCCCACGCCTGTGCCCGAGGTGGAGGAGGAGGACGACGACGAGGAGTGGTAGCGACGACGCCCGGTGGGTGGCCAGCCAGGACCCACCGGGCGGGGGACGACGACGCCGACGCGTCACCGACGGGGGGGAGGACGCGTCACGGTGGCTCCAACCCCTCCGGTGGGGGTTCGGACTCGGCGGCAAAGAAGGGTCGCGAAGGTCTACTTGCGAGGCCCCCTCACGACTCTCGAGGCTCCGCTCCATCACAACCGCCAGCGTGATTCGCCCCCAAGGGACAAGGTAAGTAGATTTAGATGCGTACTTCATTGTCTTCATTATGCCTACTTCATGTCTTCATTATGCCTTACGCCAGTGAAACTAATATCGTGTCTTCATTATGCAGAACCGGATCGTTGTGTCGGGCGGTGAATCACGCATAAGCCAGCCAGGCATCGCTCCGGGTTGCTTTGTCGACGGCGACTACCCCGTCGCTAAATCGTACCACGGGCATACGAGGGCCAGCCCGCTGCCGCCAAATTTACTACCAAGGAGAAGACTGGACTACACCCACAAGGCGGAGCGCGGGTGCTCCGCGGAGTTTTAGGTAACTTCGCCCTCGCGCACAAAAGCCTTTTCTCAATACATCGCATTCTTGAAACCATGAATTTGATATCGTATTTGTATGCGAGAACTTCTTCAAATGCGAGGAAGGACAGAGGTGCTAGCCGCAAGGGTGCTTGAGAACACACCGCAAAAAACGCGTCACCGATATGCTTTGGGATCGCGAGTACCGGGCCATCATAAACAACCATGCAACGGTGCTGGGTCGAAAAGTATCAAAGGAGGATGCAACGACTATGATGTTGACCCGCGAACAGTTCTTGAGGTACATGAACAACACTAAGCGGTGCTTGTTTTGAGATTTAATATAGTTAATGTGATCTTCTAATCGACCTTTTTCATGGCGTGTAGATGAAGCCGACTTGGTTCTGTGGCCATGGGGATTCTTTGGGATCGGTCGTGGACAAGTGGTTCACGGAGGAGTGGCAAAAGGTGCACGATGATGCGGGACGGCGTTTGGTGATGCAAGGTCCATCACACCACCAAAGCGGTCGAAGCCTTCCTGAGTACAAAGAATTATGGGTAAGCGCTTTTCTTTTGTTAAGCTCAATCTTATTTTATCGTCGTTCGGCTCACTAATCCTCTTCCTTTGTTTCTCCTGCTGAAGACACATCGGGCATGACCGCGGTAGTGGCAGGCCTTACGCATCGCACAGAAGAGGAGCCGCCTCGGCGTTTCCTATGGCGTCAACGACCGGCGGCGTGCGGCAACTCCCGGTGTGGCCAACGGATCGTTGAGTACACGGGCGGCGACTTCGCGTAAATATAGGGGAGGACTATTTATCGGGCGCCCATGACATTGATCACGGACATCGTCATGGCCACTTTGGAGGCAAGAAGCGCGGGAGGTTGGGCGTCCACCGACGGCATCATCGGCGGCTCGGCTTGAGACTCTCCGGCGTCCGAAGAGCGGAGCGGACCTGGACCCGCCGATCGCCCGGGCAAAAGCGTGGCGCGGGGCCGTTTCGGTCCTTGCTTTGAGGTGGAGGCCGGTGAGCCTAGCGGAGGAAAGGAGCGGGTCGGTGGAGGCCCAGAAGCGACAATGGCGTAGGATTCGAGAACTTACTAGGTTCCTTGCCACGACAGGTGGATTGAGTTTGCCACACAGGCTCCTAGGTCCGGGCGTTCCCACGCTGCGCGACTTCGAGGCCGTTCTGGGTACTCCCGTGAGTATGATAGCAAAGAGTTTCGATTTTTAGTCTCAAATAATCATGTCTAACACACGCAACATTGTCTTCTTTGGCGCAAGGCTTCCACTACGAGGATCGGTGGGGTCGAATCAGCGGTACTGCGGTGCTCCGTGTTGAGCAAGGCTTCCTCGTCCCGAACCATCAAGTTCCACCTTTCCCACCCTTGCCGCCCGGCATGAACTTGTGAGACTCCGCGACTTATGCGGATCATTTGTGGACTTGTTTCTCTTGTGAACTTGATGTTGGACTTGTGGACATGATGTTGGACTTGTGAGACTCGATGTAGACTTGTGCAACTTTTATGTGATATATCGTTGTGTTTCATGTGCCGGATGTGTGCAATGCGATATATATATGTTACTGTGATTGAATGGATGAGATATATATTATACATGTGTTTGTTTGTCAAGGGGAAAGCGAAAACAAAAAAAAAAATAACATTTTTTTCGGGGCTTGGCCCGGCCCGCGTGCTTTCGGCGAAGGTGGCTTTTGCCGACCGCCTGCGCAATTCTTTGTCGGCAAAGGGGGAAAATGGCGGCAGCCCACATTCCCCCGCCCCGCCGTTATCGCCAAGGCGGTTTTGTGAAGGTACTCCTTCGCCGAGCATCAAAGCGGTAGGCTGTCGGCGAAGATTTTTTAAAAAAATCAGATTTGCGAGCACCTACATGGGCGATCGTCGGCGACGATTTTTTAAAATAAAAAAAAAACCTTTGCCGACCGCCCCCTGGCGGGCGGTCGGCAAAAAGAAACGTCTTCGCCCGACCGCCCCACGAGGAGGCGGTCGGCAAAGATGCATATTAACGGACGTCGACGGTGCTCCGTTAGCGGCTACTTTTCTTCGCCCGACCGCCCGTTTTGGTAGTCGGCGAAGGCTCGCCGAAGGTGGTATTTTTGGGTGGTCGGCCGTCTCTTATGCCGACCA